>BMAC01000266.1:479610-504180 GCA_014905375.1 Phtheirospermum japonicum | reverse complement strand
TCCATAGTCAATTCACATGTTTCATCATGAAATCAAGTAGCTAAGAGAAAAAGCATAACATGAAGAACAAGCATGGAAATGAAGAACAAAGCATGGAATTAAAGCATAAAACATGAAATTGAAGGGAAACTTACTTGAATTAACAAGGTACAACTATGCATAAAATCCTAAATAAAGCAAATTAATAAAAATTAGATGTAAGGAGAAATGGGAATTAGCAAGAAAGTTTGAAACTTTAAGAAAAATAACAAGAAACAAAGCCTAGATCTAGGATTAAGCATGAAACAAACCATAAAAATCAAAATCAAAATAAAGCATAGGAAAAACTCAAAGCCATGATGATCCAAGACCCGATCTATGATCTAGATGTGTCACTCATCTAGATTCCATAGTCAATTCACATGTTTCATCATGAAATCAAGTAGCTAAGAGAAAAAGCATAACATGAAGAACAAGCATGGAAATGAAGAACAAAGCATGGAATTAAAGCATAAAACATGAAATTGAAGGGAAACTTACTTGAATTAAGAAATGAAACAAAGCTTGAATGTAATTGCATCAAAGTAACAATCCAAAGGAGTATTTGGTTTCTTCTTAGGCTTACAAACCCAAGGGGGTGGTTGAAATTAAATCTAATCTAGGAAAAAGAAATTACATAAAAGCTTGAAATTGAATCTAAAACCTAAGAGAGAAGATTATCCAAGAGATTTGAGAGTAATTTGATCCCAAACCCTAGCTTGGGTTGGGAGAGGAGTTATTTCTTCAAAGGAGAAAGGTGTGGGCTTTATATACTTGTTTGTAGGGGCAAAAAAGTCCAAAAATGCTCAAAATGGCCGAACTCCCAGCGATGCAGTCGATCGACTGCCCATCCTCGAACAGCCGAACTCTGTCCAGCAGTCGATGGACAGAAAACCAGTCGATCGACTGCCAAAAATACGAAATCAGCCAACAATGTCTACATATAAAATGTAGCCCTTCTTCTTGGATACCATTTGGAGTTTGATTTGTGTCATTTGGAATTTACCTCCGAGAGTTATGGGCTCCGCACCAAAACCTGTCAGAAGCGAGGCGACGACGAACTGTCTCCACTTAAAGCTGATTTTTACTATTCTTAGACTCTAAATTTGGAACTGTTGTAAACACAAATGTTTTAGACAATTATCTCATATTTCCAATGGTATAAAGTTTAGGCACATGGCACAAGTGGTTCTGGAGTTATGCTTGCATTACGACAACTGAGACATCCACCGAGCGAATATAATCCCTTTTAGCCACCTACAAAACAAGAATTCAAACTTAAAAACTCAAAAATAGCACAAACACCTCACACTTTGTACACTTAAAGCCAAAAAGATAATAAACAAGAAAAAGACCTAAAACCTAATGAAAAACGACTCTAAACTACTAGAAACGACGTCAAACTCTAAGTAAAGACACAAAGAAAAACACAACAATTACATGCAAAACAACTACCCCACACTTATCGGTTTGTTCGTCCTCGAACAACGAAAAGAATCGAGAGTGTACATGCAATGAACATTATGTAAAAAAAATAAATTCTTGTGCTTATCCTTATTTATAAGATGAAAGTATCAACATAAACTCGCTATCGTCAAGCATTGCTCGTATTACTCTTTCTCAAATGCAAGCCAAATCGATGACTTCCTCTCAAATGGAATTTTCGAGGGTGTTCGCTCAATACGCTCAAGTGTTTGATAAGGGACGTGTAGACGCTCATGTCGGACAATGCATGCACCTCGTCAAGATTTCACAAATCGGACGCTCAAAATTGCTCGTAGTACATGACCAAAGAAGAATCGAAAGAGGTCTTTATTATGGGTTGTAATGTTGGCTCTTTGGTAAGGTATGTAATATTTGGATATAGTGGCTAACACACGATCAAACGTGATCAATAACACACAAAATCCTACTTTATAAAACCCGAAGCTTATAATCGCTTCACCTTTCCCAATTCACCAAACTCTCATTTGAAATCCTTTCGTATACTGACACGCTTTTCCGACTTAATTTCACAACACATAGAAGCTTTTTGAATATGCTTCTTTTTACTAAACTTAGCCTTTTTGAATTAGGCTTTTCACATGAACGCACGCTCTATCACTCTTCGTTATTTGTGTTGGAGTATTGTTATTCTTTTTCTTCTCTTTTTTTTTGTATAAGCAACTCACAACCCGAAACCCACAATTGATTTCCCACACATTTCTCGTCAACTAACAACACACCCTCTCACCTCACAATTTACAAAGATACAAGAGCTAAAATCGAGCTCGGCTAACAAGAAACGGGATAAAGGCTCAAGGGGGCTCATTTGGGATTTTTAAAGTAGCTTAAATATATGGATATGGCCGGAACAAGGGTGATATATGTGCCTCGAGGTCATTTTCGAATTCAATCATGTACGAGCAAAATCAAACCTCCTCAATGCAATTTCCATAAAAATGCAAGCAAGCCGATAAATCACACAAGGCTACTCACTAGTTTGCACCGAATTTGGGAGCAAAATCAAAAGAGCTTTTAGAGCTTTGCAATCTTTTCACGAGAAAATGTTGATTATATATATATATAAGGCGGTTTTTTGGACGAAGCACAAAAATTCAACCCCTCACACAAGAGGCCATAAACATGCAAAAACCCGACAAGTAAACTATTCAAACTTCCAAGCACGTGGAGTTGTTAAACAATGTAATAACGACTCAAAAGACACAAAAATCGACTCAACCATATAAATGCGCAAATAGTAAGCGTCACTTCGCCAAGAATGCGTCACTTCGCCAAGGCTCGAGTTAAGAACAACAAATCATGCTTTGTAATACCCGGACCCTAATCACCTATCCACCCCACACCTAAACCATGCATTACCCGCATTTTAATGAAAAACAAGTAAAAGGAGGGTGAATAGAAACTTCCCCAACCGAGCGAGTTTAGGTCGAGCTCGGTGGGATCCACCTAGGCATCTAAGTAATCCAAGCAAAAAATGAGCATGGCTAGCTTCTCCCGGCTCCACGAACGCTATCAAACTTATCAATCGTCTAATGGTCGACGTCGAAAAACAAAACCTAGAAAATAAAATCACACAAAATAAAAAATACAAGGAAATTTGTACATGAACCTCTACAAAATATTTTTATTTGTTTGTTTTTCAATTTTTCAAATGTTTTTTGATTTTTTGAATTTTTGAATGTTTTTGAATTTTTCAATAAAAAAAAGAAAGAAAGAAAGATATGGAAAGAACTTGGGTTGCCTCCCAAGAAGAGCTTGTTTTACGTCACTAGCTTGACGTACTCCCTTTTTATTATCAAGGTGGAAAGATAATGGGAGGGTCGACCAAGATGATCTCCTCCTTGTCGGGAGGATCCACTCTTTGGAACGTCTTTGGCGCATTGCATAGCTCATATAAGATCCGCCAAAAAGCAAACGTTCCAAATAGGCAATTGTAACTCATATCGGCTCGGTCCTCGGGTGGGATGGTGGTTTTGAAATGCCCCGACGACTCGTCAATAAAGCAAAAGGAATATTGGCCAGCTAGCTTGTCCATCATGTGGTCGATAAACGAGGGAGGGAAATGATCTTTCTTTGTGGCCTCATGAAACTTCTTAAACTCMATCGACATCCTCCAACCCGTTGAAGCCCTCGTGGCCAACAAACCTCCTTTCCCCTTCTCAAGAACTAAAAAGCTGCTCGTCTTGGGCACCAAGTCAATGGGCTTCACCCACTCACTTTTGGACATTACGAACATCAAGCCCTCTACTAACAACCTCCATATCCCGGTTCTCATCATATCATCAAGAATTAAATTCGAAGGGCTAACTTTCTCAACCACTCCGGGTCTCCACTCAATGGCATCTTTAAGAATTTTAAACCCTTCAACCATCCTCTCCTCTTCTTCTTCTCGGTGCGAGTTTGCAAGGATAATAATCGAATTGCTCTCTTCATCCTTCTTAAGATAATCGTCAATTTTTTCAAGCTCATCGTCAATAACCTCCACCCCAAGCGAATTTTCAAGCTTCTTAACAATCTCCACTCCAAGCGAATCTTCAAGTTCTCCAATCATATCACCAATAACCCCCACCTCCCCCTCTAAAAAGTCATCATTGCCCTCAACGACACATCGAGAGTCATCTCCACACAAAATGGAGTCAAATAGAGGCACAACGGGCTCATCAAGAAGAACAAGGGGCTTATCCTTACAACATCCCTCTATATCGACAACCGGGCCAACCTCCTTCGGTGAGACAACCGAATCAACTACCCCACACTTGTCGAGGAAAGTGACCAGAAGAGTAGCCGAAGGAAGTTGATCCACGTGATAAGTAACAAGAGGATCGTGAGGCGGCGGGGGAGTAGGACAATCGGGTCCCGCACAAGGAGGAGTTAGTTCCAGGCTAGACATTTGAGTGATTTGAGTCTGCAATGTCGCTATATTCGTAATTAACTAAAAAAACTTCGAGGATAAATCCATATTCACGTCATTAGCACAAGAGTACATTGCTTGAGAAGTCTTTGGCTCGGAAGGTAGGGTAGGAGCAATCACCGGGATATCACGATGATGCGGGCTCTCGTGAGGAGTAGAAGTCGGCGGCGGAGCAAACAATGATGGAGCACAATCGGGTCCCACCGGACATCCATGGTCGTCATACACATCCTCAAAATGGCAAGAGTAGGTATCATGACCACGCGATCTACACCATCCACATCCCAAAAAAGGTTGGTTAACATCCCCCATAGTACGGATGGGGGGGCCACTTATCTCATAGGAGCTCGGACCGCCAAACGACTCATATGCCTCGTGATCTTTAGCGGTTAAAGGGGGAATTCGGGGAACACCAAACGAGAAGGGAAACGGAGTTTGCATATTCAGATAAGGGTTTGAAGCACCATACCCTCCGGAAGAACCACTCATGCCCGCGACGTCACCAAACCCAACATGGTTTGCATCATGCCCTCCCATGTTGGGTTTCCAATAACCATAACCACCATTGGCAACGTGGTTTGCACCACGCCTTCCCACGTTGCCAAATCCATTATACATCCTCTCATTCCCAACATGGTTTGCACCATGCCCTCCCATGTTGGGAATGTATCCACTATAACTATACGAACCTTGCATACTAAACAAAGAAATATCAAATAACAAAGAAAGCTAAAAACGCAATGAAACTACAACCAAATCGAAAGCCTTAACCAAGCCGTGTCGCAATGGTGCCATTTTGTTATAAGAGTTTTTGTGGTGATGAATAAATAATTGGGTTCTTGGTTCGATATTATCGGAATTCGATTCAATTGCAAGTTTCAAGGTGTTTCAAGCTTTGAAAAATAAAATAAAATGAAAATAAAATAATTAAAATAGCTAAACTACACTAGGGATTGAAAGTGCAAATTGGTAGGATGCCTCGTCGGATGCCTTAACATGAAAATGCAAGCAATTAATGAAAACAAGTACAAACAAGCATTGTTTCACCAAGTACAAGCATGCATGCACAAGGTACAACTATGCATAAAATCCTAAATAAAGCAAATTAACAAAAATTGAAAGCATAGATGTAAGGAGAAATGGAAATTAGCAAGAAAGTTTGAAACTTTAAGAAAAATAACAAGAAACAAAGCCTAGATCTAGGATTAAGCATGAAACAAAGCATAAAAATCAAAATCAAAATAAAGCATAGGAAAAACTCAAAGCCATGATGATCCAAGACCCGATCTATGATCTAGATGTGTCACTCATCTAGATTCCATAGTCAATTCATATGTTTCATCATGAAATCAAGTAGCTAAGAGAAAAGGCATAACATGAAGAACAAACATGGAAATGAAGAACAAAGCATGGAATTAAAGCATAAAATATGAAATTGAAGGGAAACTTACTTGAATTAAGAAATGAAACAAAGCTTGAATGTAATTGCATCAAAGTAACAATCCAAAGGAGTATTTGGATTCTTCTTAGGCTTACAAACCCAAGAAGGTGGTTGAAATTGAATCTAATCTAGGAAAAAGAAATTACATAAAAGCTTGAAATTGAATCTAAAACCTAAGAGAGAAGATTATCCAAGAGATTTGAGAGTAATTTGATCCTAAACCCTAGCTTGGGTTGGGAGAGGAGTTATTTCTTCAAAGGAGCAAGGTGTGGGCTTTATATACTTGTTTGTAGGGGCAAAAAAGTCCAAAAATGCTCAAAATGGCCGAACTCCCAGCGATGCAGTCGATCGACTGACAAAGCAGTCGATCGACTGCCCATCCTCGAACAGCCGAACTCTTTGTCCAGCAGTCGATCGATAGAAAACCAGTCGATCGACTGCCAAAAATACGAAATCAGCAAACAATATCTTCATATGAAATGTATCCCTTCTTCTTGGCTATCATTTGGTGTATGATTTGCATCATTTTGAATTTACCTCCGAGAGTTATGGGCTCCGAACCAAAACCTGCCACAAGCGAGGCGACGACGAACTGTCTCCACTTAAAGATGATTTTTACTATTCTTAGTCTCGACATTTGGAAATGTTGTAAACACAAATGTTTTAGACAATTCTCTCAGCTTTCCGATGGTATAAAGTAGAGGCACATGGCACTAGTGGTTCCGGAGTTATGCTTGCATTACGACAACTGAGACATCCACCGAGCGAATATAATCCCTTTTAGCCACCTACAAAACAAGAATTCAAACTTAAAAACCCAAAAATAGCACAAACACCTCACACTTAGTACACTTAAAGCCAAAAAGATAATAAACAAGAAAAAGACCTAAAACCTAATGAAAAACGACTCTAAACTACTAGAAACGACGTTAAACTCTAACTAAAGACACAAAGAAAAACACAACAATTACATGCAAAACAAGCTACCACGCACCAGGACTTTCTAGGATCGCTTGAGCTTTATGACCTGCTGGTTCCCGAGGAGGAGGCATTCTTCCTTCTCGGCATGGATGTTCATGCCAAATGGATATCCTAGAATCCTTCTCTGCCCTTTAACCGAACTGCCCCCATCACTGGCGCGTCCGAGCCTACCTCCTTCACCTATGTTGCTGAAGACGACCGCCTCCATCTGCTGGACGATCTTACTTTCACTGACCACATTCGCCAGACCTTTTGTTCCTCTTTCTCGGCGTCTTCTCCTCCCCCCAACCCAACGCTGGCGATGGTGGTGGCCAATTCCACAACCTTCGCCAACTTGGGTGACTTGGAAGAGTCTACGCAGTTCGCGAAAGATTTTACAGAGGTGTCTCAAGCTCCAGATCAAGCGTGAGGAAGAGCGGGGTCAGCCAACCTACAATGTAGCTCGTGCTGTCCGGGAAGCCAGTCTGCTTAATTCTCCTTCTTATGTTTTCTTAGAGATAGATCTGTAGTTGTGGCCTGTGTGGCTGATCTGTACTATTTTGTTTACCAGAATATCTTTGTACTGAACTCTCTTTGATCAATGAAAAATGTGTTTTGTCTTATTGTGACCTTTGGCCTTCTAGGGTTTCCTGGCTTTCCGGAAACCCTAGTACTTTTTATTCCCTGGCACGTGCTTGTCTTCTTTATAAATACGTATATGCATGCTTCATTTTTACATCATTCATCTCAAAAATGTCTTCTTCTCCCTTGATCGAAGATATCAATACGGTGAAGAGAAAAAACATCTCCCTGGTTGTGGAGAAATTCAAGCTTTCCGATCAACTGGTCTTGCTCAAGGAAAAAACTGGTTCTCTCTATCGGCTTCTGGAGAGGAAACGTCAGAAGAAACGTTTCTACAAAGGAGAGTGGGCTGAACTCCGGCAAGTTAACCGCCAGCTCCAGGAGGAGAAGACGGATCTGGCCGAATCGGTGAATCGGCTGACCGTCGCTGCTGCCGAAGCTCAAACACTTGCCGATCGATCTGACAAATATCGCCGCCGCCTGCATGAGACCGAGCGTGAGCTCTGGCGAGCTCGCCGAGATTTGGCTTCAGATCGGCGTGCTTCGCCCAGATGAATATCTGGGTTTTATCACTTTTGTTTCCTGCAAATTTATGTAATCAAAGTTGCCAACCTTCGTAGAAGGTGTGGGCAACCTGTTTTTTGCGTTATGTAGCAGTTAATGAAATATATGAATTTTATGCTTTTCATACACATTTTCTCAGTTTTGCTCAAACTTTGAATCAGCTTTTTACTTTCTCAAGCCATTTTATCATATGCTTATAACAGCGTTTTAGCAATTCAGAATTTACCTCATAGGGTTTTCATTCTTTACTCGCGTGCCCAAGCTGACAATCGGGTCAGGAAAATTATGGGCAGCCGCCTCCAGTCCATCTTGACTTTGAACTGACAATCAGGTCAGGAGAATCGTGGGCAGCCGTCCTGGCCAATCCTAGCTTAAATTGACGATCAGGTCAACTAAAATCAAGAACCCCCGTTCCTTAGCCAATCCTGACTTTAAACTGACAATCAGGTTAGGTAAAATCGAGGACATCCGTCCTTAGCCAATCCTGGCTTGAAACTAACAATCAGGTCAGGTAAAATTGAGGACATCCGTCCTTAGCCAATCCTGGCTTGAAACTGACAATCAGGTCAGGTAAAATCGAGGACATCCGTCCTTAGCCAATCCTGGCTTTAAACTGACAATCAGGTCAGGTAAAATCGAGGACATCCGTCCTTAGCCAATCCTGGCTTTAAACTGACAATCAGGTCAGGTAAAATCGAGGACATCCGTCCTTAGCCAATCCTGGCTTTAAACTGACAATCAGGTCAGGTAAAATCAAGATCATCCATCCTTAGCCAATCCTGGCTTTAAACACACCTTCAAGTGCTTGATGTACGAGAAAACCTGCGATTTTATTCAACCAAATAAATAAAAGTTAAAGAGAAATTACAATTATGTGTAAAATTTTCGTAAGTTGGTAATGTTCCAAGCACGGGGAATCTCTGTCCCATCCAGCTCTTCCAGCTTGTAAGCTCCTCCGACTAGAACCTGGGTGAATCGGAGGGGTCCCTGCCACGCGGCGTCTAGCTTCCCTTTGGCTTGTCCTAAATAAGCTCTTTTAAGAACCAGGTCCCCCACTTGGAAACGCCTCTCTCGAACTGTTTTATTGTAGGCTGCTCTGATCCGCCCTCGCACATGTTCTATTCGTACTGTCGCTTGATTTCTCTTCTCCTCAATTAAATCCAGAGCATCTTAGATCAATGCTTCATTCTGGGCTTGATCATAATTCTGCACTCGATGAGTTTCTACACTGATTTCTGCAGGAACCACAACATCCATGCCATATACAAGGCTAAAGGGGGTTTCACCCGTGTTCTCCTTGGCGTTTGTGCGATACGCCCAGAGTACTACATTCAGCTCTTCCACCCATTTCCCTCCAGATCTTTCTAATCGTGATTTAAGCCCTTGGACAAGAATGCGGTTGGTTACCTCGACTTGACCATTCGCCTGCGGATGATATACGAACGTGAAATGCTGTTGGATTTTCATCTTAACGCACCAGGCCTTGATTTTGGCTCCCGTAAACTGGGTACCATTATCCGATATCAAAACCCTTGGCACACCAAAGCGATAGACGGCATTTTTCCATATAAATCCCATTACCGCCTCTTCCGTTATTTTTGTCAGAGCTTCCGCCTCAACCCACTTACTAAAATAGTCTATGGCTACAATTAAAAATCTTTTCTGGGCTGGAGCCATCGGAAACGGACCGACCAGGTCAATCCCCCATTTTGCGAAGGGCAAGGGGAGCTCATTGTTAATAGCTCTTCCGCTGGCTGATGAATCAGAGGGGCCATCCTCTGACATTTCTCACATTTTCTCACGAAGACCTCAGCCTCTTTCCTCAACAAAGGCCAAAAATAACCAGCCCTCAACACCTTGCTAGCTAGAGCTCTGGCCCCCATGTGATTGCCGCAACACCCTTCATGAATCTCACGCAGTAACAGAGCTCCTTCTTCTTGACTCAGGCATCTCAATAAGGGCTGGCCAAATCCTCGCTTAAACAGTTCTCCCTTAATTAGGCAAAACCTGGCAGCCCTGGTTCGTATTCTTGCCGCCTCCTTCCTATCCTCCGGCAAGACCTCCTGTTCCAAGTATGCCTTTACACGAGAGCGCCAGTCCTCTCCTTCAATAATTGAGCATACCTGCTCTGTTCCAAATTCTCCATCCGCCTGTAGTAGAATAATCACTCTTTCTTGACAATCTGCAGCCGAGCTGGCCACCTTTGCCAAGAAATCAGCTCTTCCGTTTTCCTCTCTAGGGATCTGAAGGACTGTGAGGCCTTTCATACCTCTAGCGAGTTCTCTATACTTAGCCAAATATCTCTGCATATTTTCTTCTCTCGTTTCAAACTCTCCACTGATCTGCTTACAAATGAGTTGAGAATCTACCCTGACGCACACCTGCTCTGCACCCAGGTCTTTCGCCATCTGAATTCCTCGTCTCAAAAATAAGAAAGTTGTATGGTTTTGAAAAATTAATAATGTAATTGAGGTCAAAATATAATTTTAAGAACTTTAAAAGTTTGTTGGGTCAATTTGCAGTTTCAACTAATCTAATTTGGGTTCAATTCGGAATAAGTCAAAACTTAATTTCAGGGGACTAAATTGAAACTTCTAAGGGTCAGATTGAAAATTTTAAAATCTTCAATTGAGTCCAAAACTCTATTTAATTCTCAAAAATATAACCCTCAACTTTTGACCCATCTCAATTCAGCCCCACAACTTTTAAAAATACTCCTGCCATGCCCGTTTCTTCACTGCGTCGGCCCAGCCCCTCTCCGGCAACCACTTGACACCAGCCACCATCCCAAACACAAACAAAACACGCGGCCTCACACACAAACGCATCTCGACACACTCACGCTCGGACCAAACACATACATAATCCCAAAACTCACCAGAATCAAAAACCGAGTTCAAAATCATGAATGTCGTGAAGAGGGCTTTCATTTAATATAAAGTTCATTAAATTCCGATATTCCAAATGGCAAAATGGGGTTGCCGGCATCCGGCGGTTCATACTTGGGCTTTGGCTCAGTTTATGGGCTCGATATTTGGGCCCAAATCTTTGGGCTGGGCTCAATGGTTTGGGCCTAATTAATTGAATAGGTTTGAAGGATTTTGAGCCTGATTTAACACAATGAGTTAAAATAAAAATATAATGTGTATAGTTATTTCCACTACAAAATTAAATAAATAGAAATAATAATTTCATAATATCCAATATATATTCCAACAAAATATTATTGTAATAAAGTATTTCAATTGACATGAAATAAAAATAGTGATATAACGAATAACCAAATTAATTTAAATAAGTTATAAGAGCAAATAGACGGGGCTTCACATTCATGATTAAATATTTATTTTTCACTTCATTTAAATTAATTTATAATTTATAATTATATTATTACTCTATAATATTTTAAGTTTTTTACTTTTTATATTTATATATAATTATATAAATTTTAACAATAGTGTTTTAATAAGTTTCCATACTTCAAGTTTGAGATTTAATTAATATTATATTATAAAATTTTACATTTTATTTACAAAAGTCCTCAATTAATTTTGTGACTCAACATCTTAGTTTTTGATACCTTTATTAGGTTTTTTAATTTTTTATTTCTCTCTATTTTATAACATTCATTTTTGTTCTTTCTTAGATTCTTAAATTAATTATTTAGAAGTTAATCAAAATCTATTATATTTTTATTTATTTCAAAAGCATTTTGAGATTTTTTTTATTATATTCTATAACGTATACGTTATGTTTTTATTTGTAAAATACATCAAGTAATTATTAACTATTAACTATTTATCTTTCTCTAGTTATTTAAATTACTTTATAATTTTTAGTGTTTCTAGTCTATACCATATATATATATATATATATATATATATATATATATATATATATATATATATATATATATATATATATATATTAATAATTATATAAATATAAATAATGATTTATTTTTCTAATTTTAAGTTTTGAGATTTATTTATTATTATATTATAACACATATCTTTTGTTTTTCTTCTTTTTTTTTTCGCTGTATAATTATTGATAAAAATTATTTGTTAAACGTATAATTTATTTTTATTACTTTTATATCATTTTATAATATTAAATATTTTCACATATTTATTAAGTTACTTTTTCGTATTTATTAATTTTTTTTTCAAGTTTATCATAATTAAAGTAATTTTTGAAAAAGAAATATGAAACTCATTTAAATTTGTAAATGAAATCAATTCCAATGTATGTTATGTTAAAGAAAGTTGAAACTCATTTATGAATAATTATTTTTTTGTTTATAAATATGGGTATTAGGAGAATTGGGTGGAGTGGTTGCGTTGCTTAAATTCACAAGTAAAAAGTTGTGGGGTTCAAAGCCCATTCCTCTTAAATATTATTATTGAATGATATACTAAACTATGACGCATCAGGAAGCAGAGGTTACATTGCGGAGCTAAGGTTAGACGACAAATAGACTATGACTTGATACTATTTGTATATACATATGTAATTCGCTGACTTCGGTTAGAACCAAAATATTGAAGCGGTATCTGACAGTTCGGTTACGGTTCAAGATTCTTATGAATCTAAACCACCAGTTAAGCAAAAAAAATCAGCGGTTAAACCGACCTGTTTTAGGCCATTTGAAATCAAAGGCTACCAAATTCTGTAGTTGGTATCCGAACTTCCATTTAACCAAAAATCGACGGTTCCAACGACTATTTTTTCCAATAAAAAAAATATTTATGTATTTGTACACCTATAAATACCCCCCTCCCCCCTCCCTAACATCAGTCTTCACACCAGTTCATCTCTAATCTTATTCTTCTTCTTCTCTTATATATGATTAGGTTCAAATGAGAACCACGTCATTATATGTGAACCTAAGGCTAATTCTGTGCCATTAGATTAAATGAGATGAGCGTCTAGGATTTATCATTAGAATTGATTTGATTTAGGAAGGAAGGGACATGTTAGTCTTTCATCTAATGTGCAGTTACGTAAGATCCCATAAATTAAGGTTTTCCAATTTGTTTCCTTATTCTGCGGCTTTATTTGTTTCTCTGTTATTTTTCTTTATTTCAAGTTGCGAGTTAAGGGCAATACTCCTGTTAGGCAGGACTAACGGATCATCCGTTAGGCCAAAATTTCATATCAATACATTATAGTGCAAAAAATAATACATTATAATAAAAAACCAATACATCATAGTACAGATACATCACAATACAAAAACCAATACATCATAGAACGGGTCAGAGATTTAAGAAAAACTAATACTTTACAGTACAAAAACTAATACATCACAGTAAAAAAACCAATACATTATAGTATTGGGTCAGATGGCCTAACGGGTTATGACCCGTTAATCTGGCCTAACACAAGTGTTTGCCACGAGTTAATAGTTAATCATCTCCTTCATATCTTTTTCTTCAATGCATATTCCCAAACTAGTGACAAACTGTATTGGTTGCATTTATAAGATTTTCACTAGTGACAACCATTTGACATATGCTACTATTTAAAAGCTGGATGTACCGATGACCCAGTAACAAATACAAACCACACCAACATATTTTTAATTTTAGTAGATGACCGATGATCACTTTTCTCCCCATAATTAGATCAAATCTCATGGAATATCATTATTATACTTCTGATATTAACATTAGATATAACATTAGGTCCTTAAATCAATTCAACCAAAAGAAAAAAATAATAAGAAGATCACGAGACAAAAATAAAATTTTCCAATTTTGAAAAAAGAGCACATCAATTTCCTTTCAGTATGGGTGTATTTGTTTTCTTTAAATGGGTCTACAATTTGACAACAACAACAAAAGTAGGAAAATCTCATGTCCATTTTTCCATTCCACAAATACAATATAACTCACTTCAGACGTGATCTTTTTCAATCTTTGTTAGGTTTCCACCATTTAAAATAAATCCAGTAAAATTGCATGTGAAACCACCCAAAATGGCAAATGTAACAGTTGGGCTTTAAGAAATTATGAATAAAAGTGACAGTAACAACTGCAAGACTTTTAATGTTTTGCTGACAATCAACATCCCTCATAATAAATCGACAATATATATAAAAAAAACTGCCAAACACCTCCCAATTTTAGACCACTTGGATCCGATATTGAAAGTATCTAACAAAATTTACTCAATTGGATTTAATGCAAACAAAACTAATAATAACAGCTTTACATTTATGTCTCTGACGAGTCTCAAGAAGAAGGTGAGTCAACTGATTCGGATTGGGCCCGTTTCTTGGCAAAGTATTCTTCAGCCTGAGCGAGATTCTTGGCCACGGATGGTTTGACCCATTTCTTTCGGCCCGAAAGAACGATTATCGAGCAAACTGCCGCCTCGAGCTTCTCTTTTGTTGATGACGAGAAAGCGGGGCCTTGAAGTTGAGTTTCACTTACAATTCCCCGTCACCCAAGATCTGAAAGAGATAGTTTTTGAGTGTTAATATGAAATGGAAACGAAATAGCTGTTATAACTAGAGTGCTAAATAGATCGGCCTAAATGGACCGGTGGAAGGATTGAAATTTCTTGGGCCTCAAAAGGACCTAAATTTCTTTCCCTCCGGACCTGATCTTGAGAACTCAACCTGACCCGGCACAATATCTTCATTTTGGGTCGCTGGACCCATCCAGATCCTTTTGACACCTCTAGTAATAGCTATTAGGCAGTAGTGGTCCGAAGTAATGTCTATTATGTTCCAACTTATTTAGTTATCTGAGGCAATCGCATGTTTCCAGACTTCATTTACTTGTAAAAGAAAAAATAATGACAGCAGACTATAAAATGATAATCTGCAAACTGTCTCATATAGCTGTGTACGTCACAAATTCTCCCTTATTTAAAAGTAAAATAGGTATAGAATAGGTTCTAAATCGCACACATTGTCATGAACCTAAAATTGTTAAACACTATTAAAAGTACTATAAATATACACGACATTGGGAAATACCTTCACTAACACTACAAATATACATAGCACTGGTATACACAATTGAAAGCACTACAATATTCATATAGATGCATTTCAAAATAGAAGTATATTTGGTCCAGGAAAGCAGCGTGCCAATAAGAAAGCACCTCCAATGCAATTAAAAAAAACACTAATTTGATTAGTTTTCGGCATCAAATAAAAGTATTCTTGACCAAGCACCGCGCTAAAGTATAAAAAGCACCTACAATGTAATTTTAAAAAAACTACAAATTGTAATATTTAAGCATTTTCATATACAAAAAATATAAATTTCAAACACCATAATATCTTGAAACTGTTCAATTTTCAAAAAGCACCTATAAAACTGCAATAAAGCACTACCTCTAATTAAAAAAAGCAGTAGGTACGAAATACAACAGAGACATATCACTAACAAAACTCCAATAAAGCATCTCAATTGTGAAGTTCATGTACATACGAAAGTTCATGAAGCACTACAAAACTCCAATACAACAGGTACATCAAATTTGTTTCATTTAAGGTACATACGAAATAAAGCACTACAGAACTCCAATAAAGCACCTCTAAAGAAAGTTCATGAAGCATATGTATACCTTTAACAAAGCAGCAGGTACGAAATACAAAAAAAAGAGAAAAGAAAACATTTTATCTTGTAAAAGAAAACAGACTGAATATATAAAAAATCACTACTTTTAGTTATTGGATCATCAAAAAAAGAAAAACAATAAAAAAACTGAACCAAGAGCGGTTTGCATCACTATCTGTACCAAGTCCTCTTCCAAATTACCATAACATATAAATATTTGAAATCCCAATATTCGGAAACGCAAAGAACCAGAATATAAGAAAATTAAAAAATTGATTAATTTTTCATTTTTTTTCCATTTGAACGAATATAATTTTTTGTTTAAACTTTGAATTTTGATTCTACGATGCTTTCAATCGTTTGGTTTTGGGGTTTTTTTGGAAAAATCAAATTTGTAAATAATACCTTTTTCTGTAAGGATTGGCGGTCATCTTTGGATCCTCCAATCTTGGTCGTTTTCCCATCTTGATTCGGTTAGAATCTTCAACAATTTGAACTATTTATTTGTTAATTGTTGAAGCGGAAAAAGTGTGATTTTTCCATCGTAGATTTAAGAGGGCTAGGGAGGTTATGAGTTGGATGGAGGATTTGTAGAAAGTGACGAAGATTGCGGTTTATTGACAAAAATGATTCCTCAAAATCTACAGTTAGACATTTTTAACCCTCTAGTGGCAGTTCAAATGGTATAAATCATTAATTCTTTTTTTTTTTAAATTTGTTATTTACACATTAATGGCAGCCATTAGATTAGATGAACCTATGGTGTAGATGAGTCCCTAAGTTCACATATAATGACGGGTTTTCATTTAAACCCAACCCTATATATATATATATATATATATATATATATAGGATTAGGTTCAAATGAAAACCATGTCATTATATGTGAACTTATGGTCAATTATGGGCCTTAGATCTAATTAAATGGATGAATAAGATTTTTTGTGTATTTCTTTATTTGATTAAAAGCATTAGAATTATATAATAAAAACATTGCTGGTGCATATAACTAAAATATCAATAAAGCACTGCTGGTATATAATAAAAACATTAGTACGCAAGTTCGCATATAATGACATGGTTCCCATTTGAACCCACCCCTGTATATATATATATATATATATATATATAAGGATCGTGCAGCCGCTTTTTCATTATTCTTCTTCTGACCTTTTAGAAACAAAGTGGTTGCCCTTTTTTATGAAGCCTTTTCAAAAGAAAAACTGCAGACGCCGAAAAACGGAGAATAATAATTGCCTTCTATATTTTATTCAAGTCATCAATTTGTAGCTGAAAATTAATTGATAATTTTTCATTTACAATAATTAATATTCAATCAATTGTCAATTGTTGGATTAATTATTATTCCTTTCAATTAATTTGAAAATGGAACGATTCTATTAGCGAAGAATTTTTTTCGGTGTCTCAATTAAAAGGTGGACTCGATTAGAGGTAAGTTCGGATCTCTACGGCGAGGAGTTTTGGTGTTAGCCACATAACTGGGAATTGATTCCCTCTCAATTGTCTCCCGAATAAATTAATCGAGAGGTATTAATTTTTTTTATAATAATCAAAATTTGTATTCGATACATAATAATAAAAGTGAGGATCGTTAAAATTGCTAACAAAACCAACGGGGATCGTATACATTTGATATATGTTTTTTTTAATTAGTTAAAAATTTTAAATTCCACTACGTATACCCAGTCCATTTTAAGCAAACCCAACAGTGTTATCAGAGTTAGGTTTGCATTATTAGATTTGATTCTTTTTATGTTTATAAGATAAATATATTTTAATTATTAAAAAGAATTTATTTTGTGTGTCATAAAATTAGTTTTATGTGATTTAATATTTGGATAAATAATTTTCATAATTGAAATATGAAAATACTTGTATTTTAATAAAAACTGAATAGTGATTTAATTTGTTATATATGTATATAACAAAATATATATATAAAAGAAAGGAAAAGGAGATGCCAGCCGCAAAGTTTTATTCTTTCCAAAACCAAGGCTGACAAGGCGGCCAGCTCCGCTTTAGGAAAATTTAAAAGCTACTGAGCTGCAGCGAAAAAAAAAACGAAACAAAGGTTTGATGCAAACATTCTTTTCTGCATGAGTAAGGAAGGCTGAAAAAAAAAGGCCTGACCATGTGGTTGATTAGAGTAGATTTGTCCTTATTTCTATTAGTTTTTTAGTTCGTTTTTATATTTGTTTTTGGTATAAGTTGGATAATTTAGGCGTAATTCCGTAATTTTATAATTCCAGCTTATTTTACCGCATTTTGATCTTAATTGATGCAATTAGGTGATGTTTCGTTGTTTTTCACCTTACAGCTAAGTAACCGGAAGAGTTTAGCACGTAAAAGACGAAGTTCGATGTTCGAGAATAGAAGGACAAGCTTTCCGGTGAAATGAGTAGCAAACGATCGAGAAACGGAGGACCGACGCTCAGTCGCGTTGACTGACGCGACCGTCGACGCGAGCCATGTCAGCGAGTCATGACCGCGTCAGTCGACGCACTGCCGACGCTACGTTCTGAGGCGTCGATGTCGACGCACCAAGGTCGATGCAACGTCGACGCTAGCTGCTGAAGCGTCGATGTCGACGCACTACGTCGACGCTCCTGCCCAGCCGACGCGTGCACCTGCCGATCAGACCTGCCGAGCACTTCCGACCAAGTCTGCCGAGTCCCGCCGAGCGCTAGCACACGTCAGTCGACGCTTCGTCGACGCGACAGCCCAGAATTCGGAAATTAGGGTTTCTTGTGCGGCAAGGCTTGTAATATTTATAAAAACCCGCCATATTTCAGGTTTTGGGGGTGGACACGAAGACACAACCACTATCTTAGGGTATTTTAGCATTCAATAACAATAAATCCACGTCTTATAACAAGATTTGGAGACGCGGATCAAGGATCGAAGTTCTACGCGTCCGAAACACCAATTTCGCGCTCGAGAATCCATCTTCGCCCAAGATCAGCGTTCAAACTCCGGAATAGCTGGAGATTTTCATTGCTTTCCTTAGTTTCAATAAGTTTTCTAAAATCTTAGATAATTTTCTAGTTAATTGTTTAGATAAATTCTTAGTTAATCCTAATTTTAATTAGTTTAATAGTTTCTTATGCTTGGATATTGGATATTGTTAATTTAGTTTATTAATGCGATTTAGTTTATGCTTAGTTAATGTTCTTGGATTCGCATGATTCAACTGCTTAGCGATAGTTTCTTTAATTCATGCTTTAGATACGATAATTAGCTCTAAATCTTCGTAGCGTTAATCGATAATTTAGTTATTCCTCTTGGTTGATAAATTAGAATAATTAGTTTAGTCAGTTTTAGTATACTGCTTAGTTCGTAATTGATAACTAGTTTAAAGTAATTAGTTTAATTATCGTCTTAGTTTTTAATGATCGAATCAATCTATTCAAACCCCCAAATGTATATGTATGTTATTCGTAATTGAGAAAAACATCGAAAGGACCGAACAGTTATTTCCTCGAGGGATACAACTCGAGTCAAACTCATCACCCTACAGTTACCTCGTACACTTGTGAGCAAACTGACGTGCTTTTAAATTAATTATTAAAAACGGGGTGCACAAAAGTTTGAGTAAAAAATTTGGCGCCGTTGCCGGGGGCGCAACGAGTAGGAATTAAAGATGTTTTTCGTTTTCTTTTCTGTTTAATTTATTATTTAATTTGCTTTTACTTGTTTTTTGCCATTTGGTACGTTGACGTGTTGTTGAGTTTATGCAAGGAAGTTGATCACTTCAACGCGACCTTGTGCCATTCATCGACAACATTCACCGTTCAAATCCACCAAGACCAAGACCCATTCTTATTCCCGAGGACAATTCCTCGACAGCAACCGATTTTGCTTGCGATCAAGTTCCCGACATCATGTTAGGAGCACATTCAGTTCGAAACGGCGATTCACCACCGAGATCACCACCACGCCCCATTCGAGCTGGGTATGGTAGTGAACCAAACAAGTCACACTCTACTAGACGTGATGAAAGGAGAAACGAAGGAGTGAACCAGCAGCACAACATAGTCAATCACCCGCTCAACATGGAGGATTTGAGGCAAAACGAAGAGATGAACAACAATGTCATGCGTCAGCACAACGTAGAGAACATGGCATTTAGGAATGAGGATGTTTTGCAGCGAAACGCCTATGTTAACAATCAAAGGCACGGGAACGAGTGGTTGGAAAATCAAGATCATGGTTACGAGCAAAACAATTTCGGAAGGAGATACGAGCGCGAGCACCGTTACGCGCATAACGACCACTACGAGGGAGTTAATGAACAAGTTAGAGAACCAAGGGGAGATCGAGAACTTAAACAGCGCGACTTGGCACGTCCAAAGGTTGTACCCTTTAGGTCCGCCATTGTTCTTGGACTAACCACGAGGGTAGTGGAAATTAAACCGCATCAACTCAACCTACTCCCAACCTTTCATGGGAATGCGCATGAAGACCCCTTGGCATTTTTAAATTATTTCGTTGATGAATTTGGCCGATTCGTAGTTCATGGCCTTCATCAAGAGGAAGTGCAGATGATTTGTTTTCCGTACAGCTTGAAGGACAAGGCGAAGTCATGGCTACTATCCTTAGAGCCTGGTTCGCTAACCGACTGAGATATGATTAGCGAGAAGTTTCTAAACCAATATTATTCAACCCAAACGACGGGGCATCTTCGGAGGCAAATTGCTACTTTCGAGTAGTTAGAAGGAGAGCTATTTCACGAAACGTGGGAGCACTACAAAACACTTTTGCAAGCTTGCCCCCACCACAACTATTCTCCGGAGATGACTAACCAGTTCTTTTTCGATGGTTTTTTGGACCATGGGAAACGAGAGGTAGAGATAGCAGCGGGAGGAGATTTTGGAGATCTAACAGCACACGAGGCAAGACAAGTGTTGGAGAAGCAGAGCGAAAAGTCTAGACAAACCGATTCTCGGCCTCGTAGGATGAGAGTTAATGAAGTTTCCATCCCCGAACCTTATTTAGATGATGGCAAGTTAGTTAAGGCGAAATGTGAGGATATTTTCGACGAGAAATTAGCTGCTTGGAAAGCCGAGCGAGCTAGCAAGGCCGCTGCACAGAAAATGGCTGCGAATTGCAACTAGTGTGGATCCCTCCAGCATTTAGCAGACGCATGTCCTACTAACAGTGAGCAGCAAGAGGAGGTAAACACGATCCAGAATTATTCAAATCAAAAGAAGTACACACCACAACTTGACAATCCTCTTTTCAAGTGGGGTCCGGGCAATCCAAATCATATGCCGCCCGATCCACAATCTCCCCCACCGCATTATGCTCAAGTACCAGTGCCACCGGCACAAAATAATTTTCATACGCAAGGGCAGGCGTCAAGTGTAACTCAGCCAAATGACCAGCTGTTGGTTTGGCAGCAGAATCAAGTGGCTGAGACGATCAGTAATAGAGAAGGGCTTACAAAAGTAAATGCAAAGATAGACGAACTTTCAAAGAAGGTGAGCGGAATAGACCAACTGTCCGGTATTGTGCATGATCTAGATAAAAACATTGATAGAATGGAGAGGACTATGGGACAAATAGCAACCGATATTGCTAGGTCAAATAAGGAGAAAGACAAGCTACCAAGCCAGCCGGAGCAAGCGTCGGCAATTCACGTCCTTCGCAGTGGGAAGAAGATCGACAATGGCATAGAGAACCAAGATGAGGAGCTTGTTCCTAAACCAGTGGAAAAGCTACATAAATCCGCCAATAGATATGTTCCTGGTTCTATTCAAGGGAAAATTTCGAGCGACACTTCTGGCAAAGATGAACCGCCGCAACCGAAGCAAACAACGATGCAGTGTAAGGATGTTGTTCCTTTTCCGAGCCGATTACGTCCAGCAAAGGAGAACAAAAAGTTTATGGAGTTGTACAATCTCTTGAAGAATGTGAATATAAACCTGCTACTTTTAGAAGTAATCAAGACGATGCCCGCCTACGTCAAGTTTTTTAAGGAACTTGCCTCGAGAGAGAGACGTATGGCGACAACTCAATACGTTCCGTTACCGAAGGAAGTTAGCGCAATTTTCAAGAAACCATTACCACCTAAGGAACGCGATCCTGGCAGTTTTTGCATAACGATTTCACTAGCTAATGGGAAGAAAGCAGTAGGTATGCTGGATCTTGGAGCGGGCATGAATCTAATGCCGTATTCGCTTTATCAAGATTTTGATCTTGGACCCCTCAAACCGACAACTATGCACTTACAGTTGGCTGATCGCTCGACCCGACGACCCTTGGGAGTAGTCGAAGATGTTTTAGTGCAAGTTGGAGAGCTCGTTATCCAGGTAGATTTTATGGTTATGGACATTGGTGAAGTTCCGACTGAGGACAACGAGCACACCATTTTATTAGGGCGACCATTCATGGCAACTTCCCATACTCTTATTGATGTTCATAAATGGAGAATGATGATGACCGTTTTGGGCGAATCAGTGACCTTTTCTCTGAAAGATATTCACAAAACTCCCTCTCCTATTATGCAAGAAGAAGATTCGTTCGATGACCCCATTGCATCGTGCGTGAACGAATTACGAGAAATTGCGACTTTGAGTAAGTTAGGCGACGGATACGACGCCGGAGTTTCTATCAAGGGAAGGGACGAGCGAGTTAATTCGTGTAAAGATCGCGAGTCCAATGATCATATGCACTTAAGTGGAAAAGAATTAATCGAGTTGTTGGGTATAGACATGCGTGACATCGTAGCAGAATTTGGAGACAATTTTGATAAGGAGTGTTCGCACGAATCCGAGCAAGGGGTGGAGTCGAAACCACCGATAAATCGTTCAAGGCACGATTTRKTCGACCATAGCGAKAATTTCACTTTCAAAAAGAACACAGGCAAGGAGTGTTTAGGRGATTGGGCGAAGGAGATAAAGAAATCAAGAAAGGTTCGAACAAGTGAAGTCAAGAACTTGCAATTTGAGGTTGGAGAATTAGTCTTGTATAATAACGAACGTAGGTACGACCCAGCCYATTTTGGAGCTTCATGGAGCGGACCATTCTCGATTAAAGAAGTTGATGAGTACGGCGTAGCCACGTTGTACGATGAGATTGGCAAATCGTCCTTTTAAGCTCACAAGCATAGATTGAAGCCTTATCATGACGAACGAGGTAAAAATAGCAATCGCAAGATGGTGGAGTTTGGAGATCCACCGTAGGTGGGGAGCTAAACAAGCAAGATAGCATCGAGCAAACGACGTTAAAATTTGCGCTTCTCGGGAGGCAACCCGAGCATTTGTATCCTTTTGTACTTTTTTTCATTTTATTTAATTTTTATTTTTGATTTTTACTTGTTTAAGAACAGATGGAGAACTCGGACGAGGAGAATTGATCGAACGAGCGAAGACAAGGCGCTCAAAAATCACTCTGTTGCGTCGACTGACGCAGCATCGACGCAAGTGGCCTGGGATTTTGTCTTCTATTGCGTCGACTGACGCAGCGTCGACGCTCGGTATCAGGAGAATGGCCTTCTGTCGCGTCGACTGACGCGGCGTCGACGCAGCGTCGACGCGACCCGCAGACCGGCCCAGAAACGTTTAAAAATTGGATTTTGTCCCACGACCCAGCCCGTATGCGTGTAACCCGCGGGATTGACCCAGAAATCCTTTTAAAAACAGCCTCTCCCTCCCCTTTTCTCACTTTTCTTCTTCTTCTAAAATCATATTTTACCTTCTCTTTTGCAATAGGTTGTTTTTCAACAATTTCCAGGAATTCAAGCGCTATAACACTCACAAACCCAGAGATTCATTCCAACTTTCTACATACAAGCCAATTTCTCAAAAGGGGCTACAAGGGTTGAGGCATATTCGGGCAATTCCGGGCAATTCTCGCGTTTTTACGGAAATTCGACTATTCTACACGAGGTACTTTGCTTGAATCTTTTCTTGGGACCTTATAATTGTGTGTTGTTGTGTTGGGAAGTTTTTGGTGCAAGGATTACTCAAAGAACTTTGGTTGAACACGCACGCCAAGTGTTCGACGAAATTCCCCAAAGAAGCACAAAGTTTTATTTTCAAGGTTTTTCAATCCTGTTCGTTCTCGAATTATTTGATAATGTCTCGAGTGGGTAAACGTAAAGATATCTCGGGGAAATATGGAGCACCGTTCCCGATTTTCGACAAGAAGGAAGGGGACATGTTCAAAAACATTCGGAAATGGGGATTTGCTACGCACCGGACTTTGAACGTCCAAGGTATTGCGGATGAGGCCTCGAATGGTTCGGACCACCACACCGATCTTTCGCAATATGTGGATGGCCTCGGTTATGGGTACTTTGCCCAAATGCACTTGCCCGGTTTTCGGGAACTCATGCTCGAGTTTTTCTCGACTTTGGCAATTCGGAACGACGAGACGTTCTCTTGTCGGCTAGGAGGGAATGATGTGGTTGTCGACGAGGAAACTTTTGGCAACATTTTCGGTTTCCCGACCGTAGGGGACCACCCCATTGGAGTTCAAGGCTTCGATTTAGCCTCTTTTTGGGGGATGATTACCGGGGGAAACACGGGGGATTGTAAGAGGTTTCCTTGCTCGAGGATTCGAGATGACGCCCTCTATGTCGCCTACAAGATTCTCGCGCACATCATTCTAGGCAAGAATGAGGCCACTTACGCGACTAAAGCCAAGCTTTATGTTTTACAATGCCTCGTTGATGGTCTTCAAGTCCGGTTGTACCCGCTWATTTTGCTAGGACTTTACAATGTCACCAAGGGTACTCCGGGAAGCAAGTCGCCACTTCTCTCATTTGCGCCATACATTARVGGCCTCGCCCGTCACTTCGGGTTCGATCCGGCCGGAAGCGGACTTAGCCCGCTTGGGACCTCTTCACTACCACTCGCGCGTGCGCCGGCACCCCGAGTGAGGTCGTCGACTAGAGGAGGATCTTCGTCTCGACTACACGATGACGATGATGATGGCGATGAGGACTAAACTAATTATTCTAATTTATCATCAACTAAGAGGAATAA
>BMAC01000266.1:467496-479585 GCA_014905375.1 Phtheirospermum japonicum | reverse complement strand
TCAGTTTTAGTATACTGCTTAGTTCGTAATTGATAATCTAGTTTAAAGTAATTAGTTTAATTAGTTTAATTATCGTCTTAGTTTTTAATGATCGAATCAATCTATTCAAACCCCCAAATGTATATGTATGTTATTCTTAATTGAGAAAAACATCGAAAGGACCGAACAGTTGTTTCCTCGAGAGATACGACTCGAGTCAAACTCATCACCCTACAGTTACCTCGTACACTTGCGAGAAAACTGACGTGCTTTTAAATTAATTATTAAAAACGGGGTGCACAAAAGTTTGAGTCAGTGGTCAGGCTAATGAATAATAATAAATAAAAAAAAATATTTATTTTATTATTTTATTATTTTATTATTACTATTTTTTTCAAATTAAATGGTTAATTTAGAAAAATCCTTATCTTAAATATATATATATATATATATATATATATATATATATATATATATATATATATATATATATATATATATATATATATATATTTATATATGTTTATCCCAAAATTGAATCAACATACAAAATTGGTGAATTCATATGCTTTAAATTCATGTGATGAATGTTAGCATGATTTATTTAGAGATGATTATGAGCCTATAACCAATGTGATTGTATGTTTTTTATCTTTGAGATTTTTGGGGCCTGCAAGCCTACTATTCTATTATTTGTAAAAGTTTAGAATTTTATATCGAGAGTAGACTAGGTGGTAAGGTTTTCTAATTTTAATTGGAAGTCATTCGATACCAAAGGCTCACGCCTGTGTGTATAATTTTACAAGTTGTAATAGAATATATGATACAAGGTTCATGCTTGTATGGGTATATATAAAATGCAATAGAAGTAATTCTATTTATTTTATCCCTTCGATTAATCTAGAACCAGTTTTAGCTCAAATGGGTCGCATGGGCTGACCATTATCGTCCCAACGCTTTTTGCATAGGATGCATGCTAGATTTATTTAATGTTTTATGATTGCGCTTCATATGATGAATAATGCATTAAATAAAAACCCACCTAGTAATTAAGGTTGATGAGGTCTTGTAAAGTAATTCCCACGTTTTTAAAACTTAAAAAGAATTTAATTTTAATTAATTCTATATCAAATAAAATGGAAAAGTTATGTTGGACATATCGTTCCATGCCTTCCATTAAAGGTAGAAGACATGACAATGCTACCGCACTTGGTCACTGCCATGAGTCATGGGGTGATCTTGTGTTGGAAAGCTGTGATCTCTACCAAGCATTGAGATGCTCATGGGCTGGACTCGTCTTTATGTTGGCCACGAGTCGTGGGARATCTTGATGCTCCATCTACACGAATGTTTGATGGGTTATGTTTGACACTCAGTACCATATGGGCTCATATTATTGGGGTGTATGAGAAAGAGTGAGACAAAATATTCTTGAAGGTTGTATATTGATACAATTGTCAAAGAGTTTACTACCAACATGAATTTCTCATGAGCTCATATTATTGGGGTTGAAACATTTATATTGGACTTCAAGCCCACTAAGAAAATCTGATTTTCTGAATTTTAATTATGGGGTTAATAAAGTTTGAATAAAATAGTGGGAGACATTTAATATTACAGACCTTATGTTAAATGAATATAATTTTCAATAACTCACTTATTTTCTGCTTCGTTTATTTTTGTAGATAACTCTACTGAAATGGCTAAGAATCCAATTGCATTAATACTTGGTCAAAACAAACTAACTGGCCCAAACTTTGTCGATTGGTTAAGAAACCTTAAGATTGTCCTTAGCTCTGAGAAGAAGGCCCATGTACTTGAAAAAGCGCCTCCTCCAGAGCTTCAGGATAAGACATCAGATGAGTATGCAAAATATATTCTTCATTGTGATGACAATCTGCAAGCTCGATGCTACATGCTGACATCGATGTCAAATGAGTTACAAAGTTGAAATGAGGCTTTAGATAATGCTTCTGACATCCTTCTCCACCTGCAAGAGTTGTATGGTGAGAGAAAAAGACAAGAGAGATATTAGATATCTAAGGTGCTTTTCAGTTATCGTATGACTGAGGGCTCTTCAGTTCAAGACCATGGGCAGAAGGTGATAGCTCTTACTGAAAGGCTTGAGTCCCTTGGAGTCGTTATGGATAATGAACTCTATATGGACCTATTGTTTCAGTCTTTGGCTCCCTCATTTGGGACATTTGTTGTCAACTTTAACATGCACAACATGGAGAATAGTCTCCCTGAGTTGTTGAACATATTGAAGACGGTTGAATCCACCATAAAAAAGGATAAGCCGGTTATGCTTGTTGGATCCTCTTCCAAATCGAAGGTTGGAAATTCAAAGAAAATGAAGTGGACATGAAAGAGTTCCTCTAAACCCAACAAGAAGATATTGGACAATGTAAAAGGTTAATTCTCAAGTTGATGACAAGTGCTTTCAATGCGGAAAATCAGGGCACTAGAAGAGGAATTGCAAGGAATATCTTGCAAGACTGAAAAGTTCAGGTATATATTTTGTTGAAACTAACCTATCTGTTAATGATGCTTCTTTGGTATTGGATACCGGTTGTGGCTCACACATTTTCAATGATTTGCAGATAATGTCCAAAGGCAGGCAGTTGGATAGAAAGGAAACAATTATTAGAATGGGGAATGAAGCAAGAGTTGCTGCATTAGCAATAGGGACTGTTTATTTATATTTGGATAATTATTTTAAATTGTGTTTGAATAATTGTCTTTATGTTCTGGATATTATCAGAAACATTATCTCTGTACCTGTTTTGGACAGAGAGGCTTTAAGACTTGTTATTGAGAATGGAAGTTGTTCCATTTTTAGACTCTACTTTTATATATTCTGGTTATTTGGCGAATGCTTTATACACTATTTCCCCAAGTGAACCCATTCTCATAATTCAACAAATAAAAGGAAGTTAGATAATCAGAGTTCTTTCACACTTTGGCATACTAGATTAGGGCATATCTTTGAAAAAAGGATACACAAGTTGGGACAAAAACTCGACCTTAAGGGAGAGAAAAAGTTGCCAACATGTGAGTCATGCCTTAAAGGAAACATTACTAAATCACCATTTTCTGGACAAGTGGAACGAGATAAAAAACTATAGGATTTGATCCATACAGATGTATGTGGCCCGCTAAGTGTTAGTGCAAGAGGGAACTATCACTACTTCATAACCTTTACCGACATTATTCTAGGTTTGGTTATGTGTACCTTATGAGGCATAAATCTGAGGCCTTTGAAATTTCAAGGAATTTGATGTGAAGTATAGAAACAAAGTGGTCGTGGTATTAAGACTCTTCGATCAGATCGAGTAGGTGAATACTTATTATCTGAGTTTCTTGATTATCTAAGAGAGAATGGTATTCTCTCACAGTGGACTCCTCCCGGAACTCCACAATTGAATGGAGTTTCAAAGTGTAGAAATCAAACTTTGTTGGACATGGTTCGATCAATGATGATTTTCACTTCCTTACCTCTTTCATTCTGGGGCTATGCCTTAGAGACGGCGTCATACCTATTATATAGGGTGCCAAGTAAAGACGTACCCAATATACCCTATGAAATATGGTATGGAAATCCACCTTCCTACAAATATCTAAGAGCATGGGGGTGTGCTGCTTACGTGAAGCATAAAGTGGGAGATAAGTTGTACATGGGATCCATCTTATTTAAGTTTGTGGGGTATCCAAGAGAGTCCATAGGATACTATTTATATGACCCTTCGGAACAAAGAGTGTTTGTTTCGAGGAATGCTACTTTCCTTGGAAAAGAGTTTCTTTCTGAAAAGGGTGGCGGAGTTGTGTAACTTGATGAAGTTCAAGAACCACAAATTATCCTACAGCTTACCGCAAATAACATACCAGCTAAGGCTGGACCATCTGTAGTACAACCTCTTCGAAAATCCATAAGGGTTTCAAGGGCTCCTGAGAGGATGAACCTTTTGTTAGAGAACAAAGATGAGGGACTCCTTTTCGATAGTGATCTAAGAAGCTATGAAGAGGAAATGTTTGCTATTGAATCCAGAAAATGGCAAAAAGCAAGGCAGTCCGAGATGGACTCCATGTACTCCAATAAGGTGTGGACCTTGGTGGACCCACCACAGGGAATTGTTCCCATTGGCTGCAAATGGGTCTACAAGCGGAAGCTTGGAGTAGATGGAGAGGTAAGTACCTTTAAATCATGTTTGGTTGCAAAAGGTTATACTCAGAAGCAAGGCATTGATTATGAGGAAACTTTTTCACTACTTGTGATGCTTAAGTCCATTCGGATTATTATTAGCCATAGCTACGTATTATGGTTACGAGATATGGCAAATGGGTGTGAAGACTGCCTTCCTTAATGGAGATATTAAGGAAGAGATATATATTAAGCAGCCAAAGGGCTTCATATCCAGTGGGAGTGAGCAACAGGTTTGCAAACTCCAGAGATCCATTTATGGTCTCAAACAGGCTTCGAGGAGCTGGAACATTCGATTTGATTTTCATAAGAATCCGGATGAACCATGTGTCTATAAGAAGGTTTGTGGGAGGGCAGTTACTTTTGTTTTACTCTATATTGATGACATTCTACTCATTGGGAATGATGTAGGGATGTTTCAATCAACGAGAACTTGGTTGTCTAAGCAGTTCTCCATGAAGTATTTGGGAGAAGCATCTTTTATCCTTGGGATAAAGATCTATTGAGATAGATCAAGAAAGATGACCGGACTATCTCAATCCATGTACATAGACAAATTGCTAAAAAGGCTTAGCATGGAGGAATCCAAGCGTGGATACCTCCCAATGAGCACTATTCCACTTTCTAGGGCTATGTCTCCAAAGACACCTAAAGAAAGGGCAAAGATGGCTCGTGTACCTTATGCATCCGCGATTGGGAGCATTATGTATGCAATGATATGTACTAGACCTGATGTAGCACATGCTCTGAGCGTCATGAGAAGATATCAGTCAAATCCAGGTTTTGAACACTGGAACACCGTTAAGAAGATCCTTAAGTACTTGAGAAGAACTAAGGATATATTCTTGATATACGGCAATGGAGAATTGAAACTAGAGGGATACACTGACTCTAGTTTTTAGTCCGATATAGATGACTCAAAGTCAATGTCTGGATATATATTCACCTTGAATGGAGGAGCATTTAGTTGGAAAAGTCCCAAACAAGAGACGAATGCAGACTATGTTGTAGACGCTGGATATATTGCAGCATCAGATGCAGTAAAAGAGGTTGTTTGGATGCGAAACTTTATCCAAGGTTTGGATGAAGATTCGTCCGCTTTTAATCCCATAATAATTTATTGTGACAAGAATGGGGCTATAGCGCAAGCAAAAGAACCGAGATCTCATCCAATATCCAAACACATCTTGAGGCGATACTACCTGATTAGAGAGATTGTTGGTAGTGGCGACGTCGTTGTGGATCGAGTCGCTTTGGCAGAAAATGTAGCAGACCCAATGACTAAGCCCTTATCATAAAAGGTATTTGTCGGACATCTTTAGAAGATGGGCCTAAAACACATGGGCAATTGGCATTAGGGCAAGTGGCAGATTGTTAGAGTAGAATGCCCGACATTCCAACTAGATTGGATTTCATTCTACTTGAATTATATTAATAAAGGCATTTTTCTTTATCTTATGTTTTCGCTTTTATTATAATTGCACGTATGACAAAGTCCTTAGACCAATTTAAACTATGGTATATGGTTGCGCATATTATGGCAATCATGGATCATGTCTCTAAGGTTTTGGTTTTAAACATGTTCCAAGTCAATGGGATTTTTGAGATAGGACATTGAAAAGCCTGGTAAGACTTTTGCATATGATGCATGTTTGTAAGACAAGGATGTTGCATTCCATTAATATCAGCGTTGTGACGCAAGTGCATATATGTGCGTGCTTGTTGGAGAACAAATTCATTGAACATGACCCTATGGAAATTCTTAACTGGAAGATTTGTCTGTCGAATAAGAATTTCCATATTGCAATAGCACATGATTAATCCTTTGACTTGAGGTACGATGGTATTCTTGTGCACATCATGCAATACTTAGATTTATCTTTTGATTGCTTGACAATCGTTAAAGGGTATTTTGGGTATCGTATTGATGTGCATGGAGGTTTGCCTGTAGCCAACATAGAATTCAACACTTAGCCAGGGCACGATGAATATTGATTCATAAATGAATTACTTAATACTGAGATGAAGTCACAATTATTAAATCAATTGGGTTTCGACTTATAAATCAATGTCCAAGATTTAATCGGAAAACTAGTTGTCGAAAGTATCATACATGTATGGACTTTCAATTGAAATAGGTTTGTTCGCTATTTCACCTAACACTAGGTAATCATGCTATTTGCTAGATGTTTCTATGATTTGTAGGTTCTTATAATTAAAGAGTTAATCTCAAGAGAATTAATTAATCAGATTAATTAATATAATAAATTATTATTTATAAACTTACAAAAGTTGTAAGCCTACTACTAGTGTTAGTCGTGAACCTAAAAGGGCCACACATAACTTTGGCTATTGACATTTCAAGATTGATAACTCAAATGGTTGGAATAATTAATTAATTGGAATTAATTAAATGAGACTTTAATTTAATTCAGTTATTGGGTTAAATATTTAATTATATAATTTGATTATGTAATTAATCTAATTTGATTAGAAATCTCAATTAAATAATATATTAAACTAGTCAATTGGATTGATTAATTTAAACTCATGGAATTAAATAATTAATTGAATTAATTAAATAATTAGATTTTAAATTCAAGTCCATGTAATTTTCTATTAGGCCCTAATTTTATAAGCCTGTTAGAATAATTGAATACTTTAAAATAAAAATAATTTATATTATATACTTGTTTGTATAATATATATATATATATATATATATATATATATATTAGAGAGAGAGAGAGAGAGAGAGAGAGAGAGAGAGAGAGGAGAGAGAGAAAGGTAATAGGTCCGGTCGCAGGTTTCCTTTTTTTTTTTTGAAAAGCACAAAAAGCAATTAGTTTGTTTAATTAAGATTAGTTATTAATTAACTAAAATATATATATATATATATATATATATATATATATATAATATATATATATATATATATATATATATATCCCTCCTATTTGTTAATTCTGTTGACACCTAACTTATGTGTCAACTTGATATGAAGTCAAATGACATGTGTTATTTTCTCATATTATGTAAATCTGATGTGGCAAGTTCATGTTAATTTACACACATTCTTTCCTTTTATGGAAAAATTGCTTAGGTATAAAATAGGACTTTTTATGGTTTCATTCTCTCCTTTTTTTTTTCTCTCGGATGCTTTGCTGTCCGCCGTTTTCTAATAAAACTGAAGAATCCCAAATCTCTTTCCACAGACCCACTTCTGCCGATTAGATCAATTTCTGCCGAATTTTCTCTCACAAATCTTCTAACAAGACAATAATAGTTCACAATTATTTTAACCTGCTTCTCTCGCTGTCGCATAATCAGGACTGTTGCGTAAGGTCTTCGTGTTCGTCGCGATAGAAAACAATTTGTTCAAGATCTATTCTCTGGTAAAATTATGCAACGAGGATGCTGAAGGATGGGCATCGAGGTACATTCTTCTTTTTTTTTTTTACCTCTTTATTAATTTTATTTTAGTTTTGATAATTATTATTTGAATTAGTTTTAAATTTGTAATATTTATTTCTTTTCCAGTTATACCCGATTTGTAAGAATTTCAATGGGACTATCAAATTGGGTATAATGCAAACGCAATCGATTTGTGGGGTTAGGCGTCGGATGTGTATGGTATGAAGAATTTGAAGAATACAAGATTGAAGACTCTGGCGAGGACTGTACTGGGAAAAGAGATGGATAAACCTAAGGCGATGACGATGAGTGGTTGGGATAATCGGGGCTCACGCATGATCAAGTAAATTATGGTAGTGTTTATGCTTTTGTGAGTTTTGAGATTGGTAGGTTTTTAAATGCTTCTGATTTTATGATGAATTAAATGAAACGAAATATATTTAGGAGGTTTTCTGCGTAGATAGTGTTCGATGAAATTCTCGAATGGATTAGTTGTTACAAACTTACAACCCATATTCGTCTTATTCAAAACACTCATATAACATGTATAAAATATTGGAGGATTTTAATCTTCTTATAGTTAAAAGCGACGACTAATCTGGGCTTGAACACTTGGGGATTCGTGTTCTGCAACATAGTGAGCAAGCTATAACCGTTTTGGGGTTTGATTTGTTGGGCCTTTTGATTTTTGTTTCTTTTTTTCTATTAAGGGTTTGTCCATTTAAGTTTATATCTTTTTTTTTAAAATATATATTTAGTATCTACAGTGTATTAGATTTTGCTTTTTTTTTTATTTAAATTAAAAATATTTATTGAAAATCTGTGATGCTTTAGATTTTAAGTTTTTTTCCCTTTTGCAAGACTTGATTTTTATCTTTATACGTAGTATCGATTTTTATTTTTGAAATTTTTGATTATATTTGAAGATTTTCTTATTGATGCATGTAATTTCGCCAACATGCATTGCATATATTTTTTTTATGTCAGCCATTTCAATTTAATGAAAATTGGTTTCTTGATAGACTTGGTCATTATAATATTATTTGCTTTTATTTATTTGTGATTCTCATTTCAGATAGATTTTTTTTAAAAATTCTTTTACCATCCTCCGACTTTTAGTAGGTAATAGCCGTCAATGGAAAACTCCTTCGATTTACAATATTTGGCTGCAAAACAATTCTGGCATTGTAGCATAATTCTCTCCTTCGAATATTTTATTTTCAGTTATTTGGCTCGATTATTAAAGTGTTCGTGTTTTTGTCAATTTGCAGATTCGGCAATCATCAAGCCGGATAACATCAACATGGTAATTGAGATATGGTTTAATATTTTTTCTTGAGTTCTATTTATTATTTTAATATCCGACTTTTGATTTTTAAATTTATATTTGGGATTGAAATATCTGATTTTTTTTTACTTTTAGAATAGCTGATCTTCTTTTATTGAATGAAGAATCTGTAATTTGTTTTTGATGTGTTATTGTTCGCGTAAACATAATTTGTGCTTTTTTTTCTTTTTTTTTTCAAGTTGCAAGGATTTTTTTCTCTAGATTCTTATATAAATATGTATGTTGAGAATGAGAATATTTTTGTGATGAAAAAAAGGGTAATGGTGACTCTGTATTAATTTGAAAGCAAAAGGACAGACTGAATAAAATATGTATGGTCAGAATGAGAACTATTTGAGTATATTTTGTACTGCTATTGTTGTAAAACACATTAATGAAAAGCTGTTTTTCTTGATTTTTCCTTCTTTTTTTCAACTTTAAAGGATTTGTTATGTTGAAGCATGGAAATCATAGTACTCTGAAGTTGCTGACAAGAGCCCAGTTCAACTCATGTTCTAAAGTTGCTTGATTTCTGCTTGCCTTTTTATTATTTTATTTTATGTTTGTTGTTTTTAATTATTTTTAATTTATTTTTTGTGTTGTCCAGATAATATACAATTGGGGGCTTGTGACATTTCGACCATAATAAAAATTCTTAGGAATGAATTGACCTCCACATCTTTTCTCTTCGACCAGAAAATTTTTAGGAAGAGATTATGAAGCATGAAGGTATTTTGTTCTAAAATTCATCTTTTTTTTTAGGAAAAAAAATTCTAAGTTGTTGGTATAGATCTTCATATTCTTTGATAAATTCATTTTGATACAACATTATTGGAAAATCTCTGAGCCTTCTAATTTTATTCCCAATATACCAAAAATCTTAATAGTTTTTTAAATTATAAATAGTCGGTTTGTCTGTGAGATTATAATTCCCAATCTATGGAATTTAACTATTTTCTGATCATAAAGCTTGAATGTCTAGATCTCTGCACCTTTAACTTAGCAGATGTTTTCTGTAATAATTTATTCTCAAAATAGATCAGTCACTGAATTGATAATTTCAATGAATTATTATTTGATTTCTTCATGCAAATTGATCATTTTTTATAACATCTATGTACCTTAGATTGTTATCTGTCTAATGATGTTCTTGGGATGATTATTTGTTTTGATGAAAATTTATGCTCGTTTGGTTCCTTCTTTACGTGTATCTTCTCAATGAATACCTTAGAATTGGTAATAGGAATTACATGTATATTTTTTTTCAATCCTGCATGAACATATAAATGTACAATGGTTGCCCGTACTTGATGTTTTTGTTTCAATCTTGTTTAATATTCTCCTGTCAAACTCTTTTAATCCAGTTTGTGAAGTGCCCAATCAAATATTCTTGGCTCGAACATTTGTATTTTTTTTTAGGATCTATATTCGCAATTCAATGATTTTTTTCCTTTTTTTTTTAGTTTTAGTCGTGTCTATTGTTGTCCAAATGGTGATGATGCCCAAATCAGCTTACAAGGAGAGTCGACAAAAGAGTCTCCAGGAGAACAGAAAAAACGGAGGCTCGCTCAATCTCTGCATACTCCTAAGCCTTTCCCTATATGCTCATTTTTCTTTCAAAAAGTAATATTATTATTTTTTTTTTAACGTGCGAAGATATTATTAAAAGAAGAAAACTGTTCATACAAAAAGATCACGACGTCCATTCCCTGACTAAAGGCCTCTGTTCGGGCCTCATTAAAACCTCTCGAGGTAAACCCACCCTTGTGGGAGAAACCCTCGTAGAGGAAAGAGTACCCTCCCRATGCCAGTAGTAGAGGGAATAGAGCAAAGCGATATAAAATGCTGAGAGCCACAAGTCGGCTAAGGGTAAAAGTAAGCTACAACAAGATGGTCGTGATCCAAAGAGCAGCAATACCAAGGTTCTCCACTGAACCGAGATTAAACTGCTATCCGAGGGGCTGATGTTAAGATCTTGATGAACGGTACACCGTTTTACCCAAAATATCATCGTTCACCAAGTCTAGGAGGAACGCCGGAGGCGAAGTGAACCAACCGTAARGGGGAGAATCGGACTTGGAGAGCGCATCAGCAGCGCGATTGCCTTCTCGATAAACATGCGAAACCATGAAKTCGATCGAGGTAGTGATAAAGAGAATCCGACGCCAACGAGCCAGGAAGCGCCAAGGGACATCCATGCTACGCTTCACAAAGAGCTCCACCACATAAGTCGAGTCAGATTCCAGCCAAATCCGTCTCCAACCTCTCCGATCAGCCTCCTCGACCGCCAAAATTGCGGCCTCTAACTCTGCCTCGAAGGCAAAACCCTGGCCAAGCGATCTCGAAAATCRGCCTTTAACAAAGCCCCGGCACGTGCGGAAGATGCCCGCCGCGACGCAAACTCCAGGGCAACCCAGAGCACTACCATCTGTGTTCACCTTAATCCATCCAGGTGAGGGGGGCAGCCAGGATACAGGGGTGAGGGTGGGTGGAGGCGTGGGCCTACCACGCACACCCAATTTGCGCAAACAAATCAGGTCTGAAACAGTGTTTGCCATCGTGCCATGATCAAGGGCGGAAGACTCCAGAATTAGTGAGCGGATAAGAATAAGAGCCGCCGTGGTGGAGGGATGGGTTCCATTGCATATGAAATTGCAACGGAGGTGCCAAATCGTCCAGATCGTCGAAATGAAAGCCGCTTTCCAAAGGAAGAGTACCTGCACACTAAAACGACAGTCAATAGCAAAAACACATAAATGATCAAAACCACCTGAAAGGGGGAGCTGGATGTCGAAAGCATCCTCAATCCAGCCCCAGATATGACGCGCAAATCGGCAATCCGTAAGTATATGGTCAACCGTCTCGGAGCTAGCAAAGCAAAAGCAACAGAATGATGGACCAATGAGGTCTGAAATAACTCTTAGACGTCTCCATGTGTGTATATTGGTATGTGCCCAAATTAGGGGGGATGGGGTGGGTTCTATCCAGTACTTCGCCAGCCCACAAGCTGCATTTTCTTTCAATTCAAAGTGCATTTCCATTTTCTATGTTTTAAAATCTTTAATATATAAATTTGATAAAATAACGTGTGTACATATCGAATATGTTTCTCTTTTTAATTATTTTGATAATTATTTGAAAACTCAATAAGAAATATTCACATATATA
>BMAC01000266.1:454819-466366 GCA_014905375.1 Phtheirospermum japonicum | reverse complement strand
CTTAGGTTGTTGTCTATTTACCATATGATAAATATATTCTATTATCAGTGTACTTACCATAAACAGGTAAATTAATTCATAAACGTCATAATATATAATAATCAATTTACTTCCTTGATTGTAAAGATTTTTTATTGATTTATAATGATTTCAATATTTTTTTAGAAAATAAACTACTGTGTGATTATCATATTGATCAATGAAAATTGTACATTAATTTTTACTAATTTTCATATTTATCAAATTACTTTATAATCAATTATAATTATCAATTTACATATGAAATTAATGCATATGAAATCAATTACTTCACATCCTATATATATAATAATTAATCACTTATCATATGAATAAATATATACTATTATTAGTTAACTTACCATAAATATGTAAATGAACTCATAAACGTTACAATATATAATAAACTACGATGTGATTATCATATTAATCTATGAAAATTGTTCATTGATTTATAATGATTTTCATATTTATTAGATCACTTTATAATCGTTTATAATTATTAATTTACATATGAAATTAATGCATATGAAATCAATTACTTCACATCCTATATATAAATAATTAATCACTTGCCATATGAATAAATAAATCCTATTATCAGTGTAATTACCACAAATATGTAAATTAATTTCATAAACGTTATAATATATATAAATATACTCCCTTGATTTGTAAAAGATTTATATTGATTTATAATGATTTCCATATTCTATTAGAAAATAAACTACGGTTTGATTATCATATTGATCTATAAAAGTTGTACATTGATTTATACTATTTCCATATTTATTAGATTACTTTATAAACGGTTATAATTATCAATTTACATATGAAGTTAATGCATATGAAATCAATTACTTCACAGCCTATATATATAATAATTAATTACTTACTATATGAATAAATACATCCTATTATCAGTGTAATTACCATAAATATGTAAATTAATTCATAAATGTTACAATATATAATTATCAATTTACTTCCTTGATTTGTAAAAATCTTATATTGATTTATACTGATTTTCATATTTTTTTAGAAAATAATCTATGTTATGATTATCATATTGATCTATGGAAATTGTACATTAATTTATACCGATTTCCGTATTCATTAGATCACTTTATAATTAGTTATAATTATCAATTTACTAATGAAATTTATGCATATGAAATCAATTATTTTACATCCTATATATATAATAATTAATCACTTACTATATGATAAAATACATCCTATTATCAGTGTACTTACCATAAATATGTAAATGGCTTCATAAACGTTACAATATATAATTATAAATTTACTCCCTTGATTTGTAAAAATTCTATATTGATTTATAATGATTTCCATACTTTTTTAGAAAATAAACCGCGGTATGATTATCATAGTGATATATGAAAAGTTTACATTAATTTATAATGATTTCCATATTTATTAGATTATTTTAAAATTAATTATAATTATCAATTTACATATAAAATTAATGCTTATGAAATCAAATACTCCATACACTGGTAATTTTCTTTTATATGGTAAAAATGCATATTATCATCAATTGACCAATTCCTAAATTTACGATAATCAGATGGGAAATTGTGTTTTTCATATACATAATTTGGTATATTTAATTTATAATCTCTCTTTTATTTTTATTGTATCCAATTACAACATCATTTCAATCTTTTATGGATAATATTATTTTCCAAATAATTATATTTATAAAATATTATTTTTTTAACAATTAGAAGTTTTCTCCGCCAAGAAATAAGTAATTTATCGCAACATACTCCACTACAAGCAACTTGGTTAGTTTGTTCCAAGTATCTATGTTTAAATATTTTGTAAACCATTTGTTTTAATCATGTATCTAAAAAATTGAATCGGACATTTAGATTGTACAAGTCATCTATATGTTTTAAATAAATTTGACAAATAATTTATTCGTCTTCGTTTGGAATACATTTAAACTATTTTTTTTTCAAAAAATCTCATCTATTTCAACCCGTTCCAAATGCTTTTTTGATTTTTTTTAATGATTCTCTCTCTGTGTATTTTGATTTCTGAAATTGGCGTGGTCATTCATGGCCAGTTCAGATGAGAAAGAGTTCTGACAATGCCGAATTCCAATTACCTATCAAACTTAATGACGTGAGGATCGTTGTTCACCAAGTTATCTAATAAAGTGCAATTGGTGAAAGAAAAACAAATGTCAAAAGAATATTTGTAATTTAAAAGATGACTTGGTCTATTTGTAATAAAGGCTAAAAACCTCCAAATGATGGTTTTTGTAATAATTACCCTTAAAATTAATTTCATTTACTAAGTAAAATGAAATGGACGATTTTAGACCTTTGAAGGTTTTACTAAACAGAAATAATATGTGATTGATATGCTATTAGTATATTTTTTGTATTTATTTATACAAATTTGCTTCAACTACAATTTGAAGTAATATTCTAATATTATTTTAATTAAATTTATATAATTAAACTATTCTCAATTATAAAATCTTCGTTTATATATCAGCATATTCCATAAATTTTCTCCGCTTTTTTTGAAGATTCACTCTCTGTGTACTTTGATGTTCGAAATTGGCGTTCATATTCTTAGCCAATTGAAATGAGTAAGATTAATGACAATGTCCGATTCAACATCGGTTTGGAATTATTTATCTTATATAATAATATTAAAACCGGAGATCAATTGGTGCTTATTTATCGTGGTGAATTGGTATTTGATGTAATCGTTTTCTCCTAATTGGTATTTAATAATATTCCTAAACGCATTCCACTCGACTTCAATTATAAATTAGATACAATATATAATCATAATCTCATAAAATTATTTTTAAGTTATATATAAATATATAGTTTTTAAAATATGAAATCATTTTCTGTTTAAACTGGTTTGGAAACCTTTTGAATTAAAGCAATATTGAAAAAGAAATCTTAATGGAATTTGTGGCATTGGTATTGTAACCGATTTTCTAAACACGATCAAGTGATCAATAATTCTCAATCATATTTTGAAGTTAAAAATATGACCTCTGGTTATGTTAATTCGAAACATGGTTCAAGTTTCAAGACTATGCAATGGTACTAGATTAGTTGTCACCCAACTTGGAGATCGCATTATTGAAGTAAAGATTGTGTCAGGAACTAATGTTGGGACGAAGGTTTACATCCCACACATGGCATTGAGCCCTTCGGATAGTAGGGTTCCGTTCAAATTTTAAAGGAGACAGTTTTCACTTATTATTTGTTTCGCAATAACTATAAACAAGAGTTAGGGTCAAACTCTTTCAAATGTGGATTTGTATTTGTCAAGAACACTTTTTAATCACGGCCAACTCTACATCACAATCTCTCGAGTCAAAAATTGTAAAAGAATAAAAACTCTAAGTTGTGACGATGATGATAATATTATTAATAAGACGATAAATGTTGTTTATAAGGAATTTTTCAAAAATTTCGAGTGAAAATATGAATATTTTGTATTAAAATTTAGATATTTTGTATTATTAAGTAAATTTTTTGATTTAATTTTTTTTGTTTTGTTTTTATTTTTATGTGTTTACTGGATAAGCCCGCGTAAGCGCGGGTATCCAAACTAATATATATATATATATATATATATATATATATATATATATATATATATATATATAGTGCTGCCCTTTTTTATGAAGCCTTTTCAAAAGAAAAAATGCAGACGCCAAAAACGGAGAATAATAATTATCTTCTATATTTTATTCAAGTTTTCAATTTGTAGATAAAGTTAATTGATAATTTTTCATCTACAATAATTAATTTTCAATCAATTATTGATTGTTAAATTAATTTTTATTCCTTTCAATTAATTCTAAAACATAATGATTCTACTAGCGAAATTTCTTTCCGGTGTCGCAATTAAATGGTGGACTCGATTAGAGGGGATACGTTTTGATCTCTACGGCGTGGAGTTTCGGTGTTAGCCACATAACTGGAAATTGACTCCCTCTCAATCGTCACTCGAAGAAATTAATCGAGAGGTATTGATTTTTTTTTATGAGAATCAAAATTTTTATTCGATACTTAATAATGAAAAATGACGATCGTTAGAATCACTAACAAAATCAACGGGAATCGTATATAGTTGATATATATATTTTTTTATTAGTTGATGTTTTTAAATTCCATTGCGTATACCCCGTACAGTTGAAGCGAACCCAACACAACTTGCAGAATTCAATTATAAATTAGTTTTACATACATCCATAAAGAAATGTTGTGAAAAGGTGAAAAATAGAGAAGTTTAAAAACAACATCCACGGGCACTCTTCTTAGAAACACAACAACACCAATAACATCAAATCAACAACACAAGGAAAATTAAAAAGAATTATATATTTGTTAAAGTAGTTATTTGTTTCAGCACTTTTTCGAATGTTTTTTTTGGCTTGTCTGATTTAAACAAATTTTCCTGATGGCACTCATGCTCTATGGTAATTGTGATATTATGATATAGAATACATTTCTGGGAACTATATTTCATCTAGTGTTCTCCTTGTCACGCCCCGGCGGCTCCAAGGTGCGACCATTCGATAAATAATAATCATAACTCGTTCAATAGCATAGATAATGTCGACTACGCCAGTAACCAACAATCTTGTCGGGTGTTCAACCCGATTAAATATCTTACATATTCTTTAATAATTAGGAGTACTTAAAGTCTGCAGGGGAAATAAATCTCAAATGAGTATCTCATTTATTATAATTTATAATTCCCCAACATGGGGTCGTCAACTATTTACTCCTCATGGTCCTCCACCTCGTTGCAAGCGTTATCGACTTCTGGTTTTGGTTTAAAAATAAAATTAGGTGGAGTGAGATAAGAATCTCAGTGAGCGGGTGATGGTGTGCAAGTGTGGCTACATTTAGAGTTGTGTACAAATATTTGTAATTGAAGAATATTCTTATAAAATTGTTGATGTATGTTTTGTTCAAAGTAAATAAATGTTAAAGAATAGAATTTCATTGCAATCATTTAATAATGACCAAACGATGAGTATATGTCCACAGGACTACACTCTATGCATTCACTTGCTGAGCGTACGTCCTCAGAGGACTATCTCTCAAACACAATTAATTTCACATTAAACGTTCAAATCGCATCTAGATGACTCGATTCTTCTATTCTCTTTATAACTCCCATTAATTATCTTCATTTGGTCGTAGCCCACTATATTGGCCGAAGACCACGCCAACCTTATAACGATTGGGCATGACAACTCTTTAGCTCAGGTGTTCACCCCAGAGATTGTCATAATCGCGATTATACCCTATCTACGACCCACTTTTCTTTGGACACTCCGTCCGCCAGTTGTAAGATTAGGTCATGGGAAACGGTTTAAGACCACAGTCTTGTTGTTCGATCATTGACTCGATCGATCCACACCATACCGGGCCTGACATACCACATTGACTCAATCACATAAGACTCGAAGGTGCATCACAATGTCAACATGGATGCGATGCTCAATCACTTTTAACAATAATTTGAGTGAGGTGATATATGTGAGATGGATAAGATTTTAAATAAATAAAGTATTGAGAGGATAGTTTTATTCAATGAATCTCGTAAGTATCGAGATAAAATCATCTAGAGTTATGGACCAAGCGACATGGAATTGGAAGTTACAAGTTTAGAGTTAAATAAATAAGTCCTACACAAATGGAACCTTTTTGTATTTTAAAATTTTATTAGTCAATCTTCATTAAAATAATTTCAATGAGTTTTAGATTAATTATGATCCAAAAATCATCATTTGGATTTTGGTAAAGTGTTAAGGTAATTAAACTTGACTCCTTTATTTAATTAAAATAATAGTCACTATTTTAAAATACTCATTTTTTTTAGAAGATTGATATTTCATGTACTAGGGATCGGATTGTAATGATTCAAACTTCGAAACCTAAAAAATGACAGTAGGTAATAGTTATTTTAAGGATGTGGGGTCATTTTTAATAATTTGCATTTAGCTCCCTTTATTTTGGCTAGACGGCAAAAGTCGACTAGTTTCTTTAAAAAGTCATAACTCGTGAGTCAAAAGTCGCATTGATGTAAAATTAACTTCTAAACTTTCCAAATAGAATAAAGAATGTACGGTAACAAGTTTTGTTCTTTATTTGTTTTCAAAAATATAGTTTGACCCCAAGGCCTCTACAAATTAGTTTTAGCGATTAATTTAAATTTTACATTTTCACAAGTAAAAAAAAAATATTGGGGATCAACATGAGTCTATACTAGATAAAGAAAAATGAAAAATTCTTATATTTTAAGGGAATATTAGCAGGTGTACCCTCAACTCTCTCAAAATTGTATTTTTTACCATTTAGGCGATAACTCTCGATTTTGGACTCGAATATTTATGAACTTTTAAACATGCGTCTAGTAGGTTCATAATAGTTTAAAACAGTTCCTAAATTGAAATTTTTAGATTTTTTCCAAAGAGTTTTAGGAATCTGCAAATTGGCCCCTAAACTTTCTAAAACTTACGACTTTGGCCCTAAAGTTCTAAAATTCGTCAATATACACTCCAAATGTGAGATAAACCTAAGAAAATAATAACCTCCAATTTTAGTTTAGTCCTCGCCCATATTTCTCAATATTTTTGCAAGCAAATCCTCTAATTTTTATTTAATTACCAAATATAATTTTTAATCCATTTATTCTTGCATTTTCTTTACATATCCCAAATCTCAACACATAAACATCAATAAGTATTTTTGTATGATATTCAAAATATATGAATAAAATATAATGGTCATTTAATCACAACACACAATAATAATTAATACATAATTTAGTAATTATCACTTCTAATAAAAAAAAAATATATAGATAAAATATATAGATAAATATACATAAATATCTTTCACATGCAACACAAATTTTCACATATATAATTATAGCATGCATCATTTCTTTCTTTTGTAAAACAATAAAAGTATTTTAGTTTGTACGCACCTCAAGTTTGTCTTGAAGATATCATAAATATTTTCCATGCTCCCATTTGTGTTCTTGGTCAATAGATCCTATGAAATGAATAGAGTAATTTGGTGGTTTTATGATTCAAGATATGGATTTTCTTAAAAAAAGTATTAATGATGCGTAGATATAATTAATCTGCTTAACTTAAGATGGATTACACTACTGCAGAAACAGGATACGAAGGTGGCATATTAACGGCGGTTTTGGGAAAACCGCCGTTAAATATATTTTTACGGCGGTTTTCTAAAAAACTGCCGTTAAATCGGTCATTTAACGGCGTTTTTAGAATCGTACATTTTACGGCGGTTTTATGAAAATCGACGTTAAAACTGAACTAATTAACGACAGTTTTTAAGAAAGCGCCGTGAATTAAAAAGTATTCACAGTGGTTCCTTAAAAACCGACGTTAATTACTTTGTACGTTAATTATTGCGGTAGATTTAGCATCGGTTCTATTAGAACCGCCGTGAATAAGATGACATTTAACGGCGGTTTTATAAGAACTGCCGTAGAATAGTAAGCTGCCATGTCACCGATCCTCGTCCTTATCAAACAAAAATTTTGGGTCGTTGATCCGTATCTGATCCAACGATCTGGATTAAATATTAAACTAAAAAAAATAAAAAGCTGAATACTAAAATTGAATAATACTGGGCTTCTTAATTAAAAAAAAATAATAATCCCCTCACCCTCTCTCTCTCGCTCTAATCTTTATCTCCTCTCTCTCGTCGGTGCCTGAGTCTGACTGTGAGCACTTCATCTAATTTCTGATGGCCACCGCTCTCCTTCCTGTTTCTTTCATTCTGTTTTCTACTTTATGTTTTTGTTCCCTCGTGAATCAAATCACGATTTATTTCTGATTTCCCAATTAATTAATCTCGTGTCGCGCACGCAAAATTATACCCTAGCTTCATCTCTATAGCTTGAATTTGCATTGGCATCCAAGAAATTCTACATTCTCTGCAAATTATTTGCACGAGATTGAATAGAAATCTTGGCGATTTCACGCAAGTGGTCTATTTCTATTTATATTTGTGCCTGTTGCTACAATTTTGTCATTCGAAGCTATTTTTGTTCTATTTCAGGAAACAATCATACCAAGACCAGCAGCATCTCATCTGTAGATTCAGGTGCTTTTGTTAAGGCTCGGCCAGTAACAATTCAAAGCAAGCCTCGCTCTCTGAACAACCGCAAATTTTCTATCCATGCTCAATACAAGTATGAACTCGCTAATCTGATAATAAATTCTCAATTAGAATAACTTGGTATGGTTATTTTCAGTTTACCACTTAATTTAATTTTGAATTACTATTGCCTAGATACATTGTTTGGATTGATTATGTGGTAGAGAAAAAGGAAGCAATAATTGAAATGATAAATTGTCTGTTTATTTGATTTGTAAATTATGAGCTCCTTGTCACTTGAGGATTGAAGGTTATTCTATGTCTTGGAAATTAGCTGCTTTGTGAACATAATTCTGTTTTTTTTTTCCTTCATGTTATGATATGTGGTAGCTTGTCCATAGGGGGAGCTTTTATGGTTGACCAGTTTGTGAACATAATTCTGTTTGGATTATAAGGCAAGGATGGATAATCTAACGACATGTTTACATTTTGTACTTTCAAAAACATCACTACTCAACTCCAATTTGTTTGAGACAAAAACTTGTGTCAATCAGTTCTTTTTAGTATTATCTTATTTTTTTATTTAGTTTAGTATTTTCGTAGGGTTCTTTCTTTCTTTCTTTATTATTTTTAGGTTTATAATAATAATAATCATAATAATAATAATAATAATAACAACAACAACAACAATAACAATAATAATAATTATTATTATTTTGATTTTCAGTTTCATTCCCCCCATTTTTTAGGTTTCTTTTTTAGTTTTTAGTTAGTGTACTTTTCTTTTAGGGTTTTCAGTTTATGTTGGTATATTTATTTTACGAATTAGTTTTAGAGTACCTGACTAACAAGTAGGAGGTTAGAGTGRGGCTCTTTGTTTGATAATTCGATGTGTATGCAGTTCAAGCTAATGCCATTATGAATACCCTCAAACAACTTACCGTAATCAAATCCGAATCGCCTAATACRAACCAAACCTTTTKTGAGATTGAAGATGAGTCTCAACAATATAAAATGCATACACCCATACATATTAATTCTATTCTGGTAATTAATATGTGATTCTCATGACATGAGTATTGTGCATCTTTACTCATGTATATTATTACCGTGGAACTTAAAATTACATGTTGCCCTTGTTAACTACTAGTATTGTGCTTGTGATCGTTACATTAGGCTACTGGACCGAGGAGTGATTGGTGATTGATGGTACTCAAAAATCCTTTGGGTCTGTGCAATTGGAAGTGCTATCGATATGTAGTCCATATATATATATATATATATATATAGTTTTTTTGATTTACTGTTGTGTGTATGTTCTACGTGTAAGGTATTGAATATGCTTGCAAAAGATGATATGTACGTAGCTCTTGGTTTCTCATTATTTACCCTAGAAGTTTCTTTTTTAAATTGTATTATGTTGTACATCATTTTTTATCTTTCTGAAATTAATATTGTTATGGGGATACATTTTCTTTGCATATGTGAAATGTGTAACAGATAATCATCTTTTGAGGGAGTGTGCAAAAGTTAAAAATCTTCAACGCAGTAGTTAATGAGGAAGCTGCTAGTGAAACTTCATATTGCTTATATTGTGCATTTCAGAAAATTCACTTGTTGCATGCACACTATTTAAAAAGAAAAAGAAAAAAGGAACAAAGAAAAAAATAAGATATCTCTGCATACTATGAATTTAATTCCACCGATTATAGACTCAGAAAAAACCTTAGAACCTCTTAACTAGAAAAACATATTTATAAACGTTACTTGTACTTCAAATTACTATTAGGTTAGCAGTGTAAGGATTTTCCGGACACAATTTCTTATAATTTCTGAATTTTTCATTTTCATTTTCTTTTAAATTTTACCTTTTGAATGAATTACACAATCAAGTTCGTCGTCCACTTGTACAACAGGTCTATACATGGTAGCATATGAAAGACAAATGCAGAATAGAGAAAAAATGATGGCAGCAGCTTGGCGAAACAGAGAGTTAAAGCTGAGAAGGTTGCCGAGGAGAAGCTTGGCGGCCCAGCTTGACATTATTGCTCCTATTAAGTACTAAAATTCGTCAAAAGATAGGTTTTAAGTGATAACTTCTTGTGTTGGTTGTAATTTGAATGATTTAATTGTAGAGTGATGAACATTTAGAAAAGTGATATAAAAATAATGAATCTCAGAAAAATTGGTGCACCTGCTTTCATTTTTTTTTTTAATTTTCTTAATACTTTCTAGAAGGTATTTTCAAGAACCGCCGTAAAATGTCAGTTCTGGAAAACAGACTTTCTAGAAGGTATTTTTCAAAAACCGCCGTTAAAAAGTGATAATTTCGACGGCGTTTCAAAAACCGCCGCCGAAAGCATCTAAACTACGGCGGTTCAAAAACCGCCATTAAATCCCTAAAAAACCGCCGTTAATTCATGATTTTTTACGGCGGTTTTTAAAAACCGCTGTAATTATTAACGGCGGTCGATATAAAGGCGGTTCAAAAACCGCTCGTTAAAAATAAAAAAAAAAACGCCGTTAAAAAGCCTTTCCTGCAGTAGTGAGAGGTGAATGCGGGGTTGAGAAACACTATTTCCCAACTAAAGGGAGCCATTAAGGAGTTGAAGGTAGCAAAGCGTGATCTCGAACGAAGGATGGATGACCCAAAAGAGCATGACGTGTCCATGGACGAGCTTCACGATTAACTCCTCATGACTAAAGAGGAGATTGAGAAACTAACCACGCAAAATACTGAGTTTATGTGGAGCGAAGCCACTTTTGCAAATGAAATTGCCCTTTGGCAAAAGCCGCCTTGAAGATAAAGAGGCCGAATCGGCTGAGGCAGCGCAAGATGGTATGGACCTCATGCGAGAGAATTATGAGATTCGAGGAGAAGAGTTCGCACTCCTACGTCGAATCCATGAGTTGGAAGCCCAAATTGGAAATCTTGAGGAGGGCAACGCTGTGCACGAGTGGAACATAAGATATTGGAAGCAGCGTCTAGAGGAGGCTACCAACAAGATTGACGAGCTAGAGAACATGCAACTACGGATCCCCTTAGACCCTTAGGACGTTTCCACTAGCTAATTATTTATGCAATATTTATGTTTTTAATTAAGTTATTGTCGAGTCATAAGATTGTCATCCTATTCTATCTAGTTTATTTTATTTTATTTTATCGCAATTTCAGTGTTATTTTAATTCCATTATCTAGTCTCACGAGTCAAGAATTAATAAAATTTTAATTTCGTACGTTTGTCTTTATTTCAATTTTAATTTTTATTTTTTTTATGCTTGGATCGTTTTTAATTTTCTTGTGAGATTGTGCAGTTTTTCCATAGTTAACAGTGATGTACCGGTTACACTTACCGCTATAACCTTT
>BMAC01000266.1:442583-454794 GCA_014905375.1 Phtheirospermum japonicum | reverse complement strand
AAAGGTATAGCGGTAAGTGTAACCGGTACATCACTGTTAACTATGGAAAAACTGCACAATCTCACAAGAAAATTAAAAACGACCAAGCATAAAAAAAATAAAAATTAAAATTGAAATAAAGACAAACGTACGAAATTAAAATTTTATTAATTCTTGACTCGTGAGACTAGATAATGGAATTAAAATAACACTGAAATTGCGATAAAATAAAATAAAATAAACTAGATAGAATAGGATGACAATCTTATGACTCGACAATAACTTAATTAAAAACATAAATATTGCATAAATAATTAGCTAGTGGAAACGTCCTAAGGGTTTAAGGGGATCCGTAGTGCATGTTCTCTAGCTCGTCAATCTTGTTGGTAGCCTCCTCTAGACGCTGCTTCCAATATCTTATGTTCCATTCGTGCACAGCGTTGCCCTCCTCAAGATTTCCAATTTGGGCTTCCAACTCATGGATTCGACGTAGGAGTGCGAACTCTTCTCCTCGAATCTCATAATTCTCTCGCATGAAAGGTATAGCGGTAAGTGTAACCGGTACATCACTGTTAACTATGGAAAAACTGCACAATCTCACAAGAAAATTAAAAACGACCAAGCATAAAAAAAATAAAAATTAAAATTGAAATAAAGACAAACGTACGAAATTAAAATTTTATTAATTCTTGACTCGTGAGACTAGATAATGGAATTAAAATAACACTGAAATTGCGATAAAATAAAATAAAATAAACTAGATAGAATAGGATGACAATCTTATGACTCGACAATAACTTAATTAAAAACATAAATATTGCATAAATAATTAGCTAGTGGAAACGTCCTAAGGGTTTAAGGGGATCCGTAGTGCATGTTCTCTAGCTCGTCAATCTTGTTGGTAGCCTCCTCTAGACGCTGCTTCCAATATCTTATGTTCCATTCGTGCACAGCGTTGCCCTCCTCAAGATTTCCAATTTGGGCTTCCAACTCATGGATTCGACGTAGGAGTGCGAACTCTTCTCCTCGAATCTCATAATTCTCTCGCATGTGCCCTGACAAAAGATTTCCTCTATAAAATTGCCTCGCTTGGTTTTATTTGGCTTATATCTTCCATGATAATAACTAAGTAGTAATGATGACAAGAGCCGTGAGAAAAGATGAGATTCCTCTATAATATTGCCGAATGACGCTCATTTGTTCGAAATTGATTTGCTGATATAATCTAGCAGTCGGACATATATTACCACTATCAAATTAAGATAATTCTTATATATACTAAATTATTTTGGTGATGAATCCTCATAATTTACTTGGTCTTATGGCTTATCGTTAAGTTTTTAGAACATTTAATATATTTCAGGATATTGCTTAAACTATATATCTCTAGGACTTAACATCAATGTTTAAGCCTTGATAAAAATATCACTCATTTCACAAAGGAATTTTAAATTTAGTAAACATTATAAATTTCTAAGGGTTTTATAAACTCTTCCATTTAAAAAGAAATCACTGAGGAGGTAATATATGATTAATAGTAAGATGTTTATTGAATTAACTAATATATAGATAAAAGTAACAATTTATCAATTTTTACAGTGTCTCACATCCTCCCCTTCTTAAGGAAATTTGGTCCCCAAATGGTGACTAAAATAATTCAGGGTAATGTCGACGCATGTGAATCGAACTTTTTCGCTTTAAAAATGAAAAGCTCGGTCCGCAAGAGAACGGAGCTATTGTAGGCGATAAGCTGACTCGAGTCGAATCACAAGGAAGACTAATCGAAAACTATTTCGGTGTTCGATTTTACGTACGTAGAAACGAAAATAAAAACTAAACTAAATTAAACACTCGATCCAATTTTGGTTTGAGATTTTCTAACATCTACGAGCCAATTAAATCAAAAGCTTTTAAAACGATAAAGAAAAGCGAGGTTCTAGTGCGCCGGAATCGTCTCCACGATCGGGGTTGTCAAGCCCGATGGTTCTAAACGACCCTAAGCACACTAGAACGTTAAATTTAGCCAACAAGCATGAACATAATCAACAATATAATCTCAACAAGCATTTACACAAAAGCATAAACATCAGCGTTAATAAAAATGAGCCTCAAGCATAAACAAAGCATGTAATGAAGAAATACATAAGCATCAAAATACTAATCTACGAGAATCACAACTAAACTACTAAAGCAAATAAACATAAACTAAAAATGAGAAAGACGGTAAAAGGATTCTGACTAAATTAACGAAACCAAGGTACAAGCAATTGAATTCCAAATGAAATAACAACACCAATGTACAAAGGTAACTAAAGCCAAATCCATAAAGAAAATAAACAGAGTTCAGGAACACTTATGATCTCAAGAAATCAGCAGCACTCCATCGATCCTCAGCGACAAGAAATGAACTTGAACGATGAACGAACTTGAAATGACGAAACTAAAAATTATTAAACACTAATCTTGCTAAATCGGAATGGTGGCATGAACCGAGGGTTCTCTACATTAATCTGACCTTTCCCCTCGTCCCAGCACTTGAAAATGAAGAAAACCACCGGCTTTTATAGATTTTTCGAAAATAACCGCTCAAACTGCCGGAGCATCGACGGTGCGTCGATCGACGCGGGCCAGGCTACACGTATCGACAGGCAGTGCGTCGATCGACGGAACTAGGATCGATGCTTCAGAAGCTTTGCGTCGACGGTGCGTCGACTGACTGGGCGAAGATCGACGAAACTGAACATATGCGTGGACCAAGCGTCGACGGTGCGTCGACCAACGCGGGCGCAGCGTCGACTTAGCATCGATCGACGCGAGCGGTTCTCGGCGTCGACGAGGGCGCTGCATTGCGGTGCCTGCAGGGCTTCGGCTCGTCGCTCGTCCTATTTTCCTCGTTTTGAAACTGAAATACTAAAATTAAGCAAAATTAGATTATTTCATATAAGAATAACGTAAAAACACATTTAACACCAAAAGAAATGAAAAACATAAACAGGAAGAAAAACGATAAAAGATAAACCTAAAACACGTAAAAGCACATAACACATGATACAAAAATACACGAAAATCACACACAAATATGTACACAAATTAGCATGTCACTCTCAACTTCCCATATTGCGTCTTCCAGGGCGATCATGATGCTGCCATACCACCTTGACTAAGGTAATCTGTTTCCTCCTTAATTCATGAATTTGATGATCAATGACCTTTATTGGCTTTTCTCTATATGTCAAACTTTCCTTTATTGGGGGTATTTCTTTAATAAGGTTGTGATTCGGGTCGGGTTTGTATCTTTTTAATCTCGAGACATGAAACACATCGTGCATTGCAGCAAGATTTGTCGGAAGCTATAGGCGGTAAGCTAAGGTTCTAATCCTTTCCCGAAATTTGAATGGCCCTACATATCTCGAGTTAAATAACCCCCCCCCCCCCCTGGATTAATCAGTCATTTTTGAGGTGAGATCCTTAGGAATACCTCATCTCCCGTTTCAAATTCTAGGTCTCTTCTTCGTTTGTCAACATAGCTCTTTTGACAACTTTGAGCAGTTTGAATTCTCTCTTTAATCAAGAGGACCTTTTCTAAATCTTCTTGGACTAGGTCCACTCTTTGGATCGTTATTTGTGTTTTGACTTTCTTTGGCGTCAATTGATCATCGATCTCTCAATGAATCGGTGACCTACAATTTCTCCCATACAAGGCCTCATACGGTGCCATTTCAATTGTTGCTTGGTAACAGTTGTTGTAAGCGAATTCAGCTAATGGAAAATGAAAATCCCAACTTCCTTGGAAATTAAGTATACATGCTCGCAACATGTCTTCAATGGTTTGGATTGTCCACTAAAATTATCCATCAGTTTGAGGATGTTCAGTTGTACTAAAGCTTAGTGAGGTCCTTAATTTATGGTGTAGGCTTTTCAGAAATCGGGATATAAATCTGGGGTCCCTGTCTAAAATGATATCCCTAGGTACCCCATGCAATCGAACAATCTCTCGAATATACGCCTGAGTAAGTTTTTGGAGACTATCAGTTTTCTTAACAGGTAAGAAATGGGCCGATTTCGTAAGTCGGTCCACGACTACCCAAATGGTATTGTAGCCACCTCGTGTCATCGGGAAGTCAGTCACAAAATCAACTGTGATTAGTTCCCATTTCCATTCAGGAATCTCCAATGGTTGAAGTAATCCCGAGGGTCTTTGGTGTTCAACCTTCACTTGTTGACATGCTAGACACCTAGCGACAAACTCTGCTATTTGGTTTTTCATGTTCACCCACCAGAAGTGTCTTTTCAAATCCTTGTACATTTTGTTACCTCCAAGGTGAATGGTATATCTTGATCGGTGTGTTTCGATCACGATTTTCATTTTTAAGTCTTCATTATTCGACACACAAATATTATTCATAAACCTTATGACTTCATCTTCTCTTGTATTAAACTCTGGTCTATTGCCTTTCTGTATTTTGTCTTTTAGATCTTTGGGTTTCACATCCACATTTTGTGTTGTCTTAATCTCGTTTGTTAAATCTGGTTTGATGGGGATATGGGTACAACTCATATGTGAATCCATTCTCCTTGGATTCCATGCACTCATCTCTTCTAATGCCTCCCATTCTCGTATCATTAGTCGAGCTACGCTTGCCTTTCTACTTAGTGCGTCTACCACTATATTAGCTTTTCTAGGGTGGTATTGAATGGAAAAACAGTAATCTTCCATGAGTTCAATCCATCTTCTTTGCCTCATGTTATTTTCTTTCTGAGAGAATAAGTACTTGATGCTTTTATGATCAGTAAAGACAGTGAATGTTACCCCATACAAATAGTGTCGCCATTTCTTCAATGCAAAAACAATGGCAGCAAGTCCTAGATCGTGCGTAGGGTAATTTGCCTTGAATAGTTACAACTTCCGTGAGGCATATGCAATTACCTTTGAAATTTGCATTAGTACCGCTCCTAACCCTTCTTTTGATGCATCACTATAAACCATAAATCATTCGCTTCCATTAGGAAGCGCTAAAATAGATTTCGTTGTAAGTTTGCTCTTTAGTTCCACAAAACTTGACTCACACTTTCGTTCTAATCAAACTTAACTTAATTCTGAGTTAGTTCTGTAAGTGTTCCCGCAATCTTAGAGAAATCTTTAATGAATCTGCGGTAGTAACCTGCTAGTCAAGAAAACTTCTAACCTCTGTAACTATTTCATGACACTTCCAATTAGTAACCATTTCCAACTCCATTGGGTCTACGGTGAGACCATCGCCGGATATCAAGTGTCATAAAAAGGCAACTTCTCTTAACCAAAAATCACACTTGTTAGATTTGGCGTACAATTTGTGTTCTTGTAGTGCATCTAGAACAATTCTTAAATGGCTTTCGTGATCTTTTTCTTTATTGGAATACACGAGAATATCGTTAATAAAAATGACTACAAATGGTCCAGACATGGCTTAAAGATCTGATGCATCAAGTCCATGAAGTAACCTTGTTGTATGTCAAACTTTGAGAACACCGTGGTCCCTTGAAATTAGTCCATCAAGTTTTGACAAAATCAAATAAAATGAAAGAGAAAAATGATTAAGAAATAATAAAAGGAAAGAGAAAAGGGCTTAAGAATTAAGAGGAAATCAAATAAAACGAAAGAGAGAAAATAGTAAGAAATAACAAAAGGAAAGAGAAAAAGGCTTCAAAATAAGAGGTGGTGGGATTTGAACCATGATATTTTGGCAATTTAAAGAGGTACTAACCACTCCACCAACTCAAGTATATGTAAATCTGAGGATGTTGTTTATATTTATACAAACTAAATCAATTAATCACATATGGTGGTAAGGTTTTTGAAAGATTTTGGGGAGGCCGTGGCCCCCCAAACCAAGCCGTAAATCCACCCCTGCTCACGAATCACCAACCACAGACCCATCACCAAACCATCTCCAAATTCCTGCCATAACGAGTCGAGTCAGGCCAAGGAACGAATGTCATTGGAAACGGTGAACCTACCGCCGCACCACCACCGAGACGCCGTGAACCAAACAGAACCTGAAGTCAAGGCCGAAAGCCATCTCCGTCGCCTCCGCCATTCTTTGACAAGTTGCCGTTATTGATTGAAGCCGAAGAGGTCGCCTGCCGGTTTAAACCGGAGCCTCAGTTGCCGCCACCCTCTCCGTGTTGTCGTCACCTCGTCTGCCAATGGAACGGCGTCTGTGCCGCGTCTCACTCGCCGAGCTGCTAGTCGACGGAGCCGGGCCATCGACGGATTTCCAGAATTTAAGGAGAGGTGACCGCCGATTCAACATCGCAATCGCCGACCCACGAATCGAATCAGCCGTGTTCCAGTCACCCATCCTCGTCGCAGAGCCGGAGAAGCCGCCGCAGCCGCTGGCCACCGTCGCTTCACCTGCCGCCGCCGATTTCCAGTTTTTCTGGGTCGATGACGGAGGAAAACTCGCCAGTCAGGACCCGAACACCACCGCCCGAATTATCGGCACCTTCACCGCCGAATTGCCGTGCCGTTCACAAGTTTACACCCGTCGGACTGCACAGTCGACGATCGATGACGGGAGAGGAACCTGCGTTGGCCGATTTCTGAAATTGGGAGAAAACGATTCACCGGTTCTATGCCAATCGCCGAGAGAAACCTCAGCCCTGTCCGACGCTGTTGTGAATCTCCACCTCCGCTGGTCTCGGGCCTCGCCGTTCGCTGCCGTCTCCTTTCCATGGAGTTGTGTGGGAGTGACAAGAAGAGAGAGAAAAGGAGAGAAAGAGAAGGAGGGTTTTGATTTGGGGATTTTGACGAGGCTTTGTGAAATTGTTTGATTTGGGGCTCAATCAATTGGTTATTTTGAATTTGTGTTGATTTGGGAATTAATTATTAAATGGAGATATTAATGTGTGGAGTTTCTTGGTGTTGATGTTAGTTGAGTTGCAGAGAGGAGTACGGGGAGAGATAGAGAAGAGGATGAGTGGGCAAATGGATTTTAATTCATGTGAAAGATTGGTTTAATTGGTTAAGGTTGTCGGGCTTGATTCTGGGCTTTTGTCTTGCGGGTCAAAATTGCACAAGACCATTTAATCCTTGGTCTAGATTATAAATATTCATTTGATAGGCTATTTAACTCTTACCCGTCATTCGGCTCCGTAAGTCCTTTCAAGTTTTTTGACTAAATATTCGTTTTTATTTCTATTCTATTTATTTATTCCAATTCCATTTATTTGTAGAAATTGAGGATTATGAGGATAGGACGATCATCCAAGCATATATATTTCACGAGTCTTGTTTATCGAGTCAAGTCACGTTTTCTGCATATTCGAGGTAGGGATAACTAAAACCTTTCTATTTACAGTTCATATTTAAATGCGTAGTATTTTAGCCTATGTAGATGATTATATAACCCAAAGGTGGCATTTTGTCACAAATTATGTGCACATAGTCATGCGACCCAGAGAGTTTTTAAAAATTGTCACATGACCCAGAGATAGAGGTGCAGCAATGCACAACAGAGGTACAATTTATTGTACAACAGAGGTGTAATTTATTACACAACAGAGATATGATTGTCTAGAACTATGATATTATGTAATTATTATGAAATGTACTCTCTACTGAGCGAGTTGAAAGCTCATCCCTTTTTAAATAACATTTTTTTAGGTCTTGTGAAATCGGAGCGGAAGCGTGGTGGTGACCATGAAAGTAAAACCAAGAATTAAAGTCTTGAGATTTTATATATATATTTCAAACTTGATCAATTAGACGTATTTGAAATTATTATTTTATTTCCGCAAAGATTAACTATTAACTATTGGATTTATTGAAATGCTATTCTTGAAACTTCATTATTAATATTATTATTATTATAAATATTATTATTATTAGCTTTTATTAAAGTCAAACGATATTAGATTTATTTACTTTCATTGAAAAGATCTCAGCTAGCTTTATTTCAATAAAGTTGTTTGATTTAGTTGTTTGTTTATTTTTAAATTAGCTGAAATTATTATAAAAATCAACGTCCCTCATATTACTTTTATTAAAATATAATTGCTTCCGCTTGTGTTTCTGCTATGAAAAACTGGGATGTTACAGAAACAAAAACAAACAAACAAACAAACCACCATTGTGATCAATTGCTACGTGGAAGTGCCCGGTGGCACGTCTTTTGGGATTTGAAATGGCCAGACTGCGGCTAACTTGGGTCGGATTGTGACCTCGAGCGACGAAAATGAAATTCGTAAAAATTAGAAGGCAGATGCTACTAGCAGTGGCATGTAGCGGCGGGTTGCCTAGAGGTAAGATCATCGTTATTCCTGATTGCTGCGGCTAGCGGTAGGTTCAGTGGTTGATCGTCATTAGTAACGCCTCGAGCGGAACTAGCGGTAAGGACTTGCGGTAGTGAGCTACCGCTATATAACCATTAGTTGTCCAGAATAAGCGATTTTATCGTATTTTCTGCACATCAACACACACATAAACGTACCACGACAACTGACACAATATAAAAAAGACAGGAAAAATAAAATAAAGTAAGGAAAATGAAAACTAACTATCACTTGGGTTGCCTCCCAAGAAGCGCAACATTTAACGTCTTATGCTCGACGCGATTCCATGTGATTAATTTTTAGCCCGTGGGGGCTCCACTAATTCTTCCTCATCAAGATCACGATTCTACCCACGTTTCTCATAGAAATGTTTGATTCTATACTTGTTGATTTGGAATTTCGACTTCTTACTATCATCGTACAGAGTGGCAACTCCGTACTCATCCATTTCCTTTATCATAAATGGTCAATTCCATGTGGCTTTGAAATTGGTTGGTTCAAACTTACGATCGGAATTATATAGCACTAGTTGACCAACCTTGAACTTCACATCATCTAACTTCTCATCAAGAACCTCGTTCGACTTCTTCTTCTTCGTCGTCCAATCCTTGCTAAACACCTCGCCCTTGTTTTTGGCACGTTTAAAATTATTGTAAGGATTGAGGGAAACATTCCTCGAACTATTATGTGGTGGTTTCATCTCCTTCTCTGACCCATACTTCGAACGATCTCGTTGTGACCTTGACTCCACTTTTGACTCGTTTGTAGGTGCGTCATTCTCTACGGGCATTTCATCATTAAATTCACCTCCAATATCACATAACACAATTCCCAACAAATCCATCAATTCCTCCCCATTCAAGTGATCCTCGCCATCATCATCATCAAACTTGTTCATAGTGCCAATGCTTAGGAGTTCATTCACGCATGAATCTACTAAATCAACAGTAGAACATTCGTCTTTCACAAACGGTGTAGGAGTGTTGTTGATTTTGTTTAGCGAAAATGCGACTATTTTACCCAAAATGGATAAGGTCATTTTCCCCTTGTGCACGTCAATTAATGTGTGAGAGGTGGACATAAATGGTCGACCTAGCAAAATAGTATGCTCCGTGCCTTCTTTTGGAACTGCCGACATCAAGTATGACAAAATCAACTGGAAATACAAGTTCGCCGACTTGAACTAATACATCTTCAACTATCCCAAGCGGTTGTCTAATTGATCGATCCGCCATCTATAGTCGCATCGTAGTCGGCCTCATTTTTCCAAGGTTAAATTCTTTATATAGTGAGTACGGCATCAAATTGATTCCTGCACCAAGGTCGAGCATTCCACGTGCCGTTTGCCCATTTTCTAGGTAAATAGTATGCAGAAGCTCCTTGGGTCCTTCTCCTTTTTGGGTAGCGGACCCTTGCATATGGCGCTTACTTCCTTGGTTAATTCTAGTCGTTGTGTCGTCTCCAATCGCCGTTCTCTCGCGACTAACTCCTTGAAAAATTTAACGTATGCGGGAATCATCTTCATCACATCTAATAAGGGAAGACTAATGTTCACATTTTTCAATAAATTTTATAACTCCATAAACTTCTTATCTTCTTGGGTGGTCAGTTGTTGAATTGTTCCTTCTTTTCAATGCTCCCGGAACATATGGATTGGTTGATTCATGCATAAGATCGGCCAATTTGGTTACATCTACTTGCGGTTGTGTCTCGGCTTTTTTCGTGCCTTCTTCCTTTTCTAGCTATATGCCATTATCTACCTCTTTTCCACTCCTCAGCACATGAATAGCCGAGGCGTGTTCTGTTTGGCTCGGAAACTTATTTTTCTCCTTCGATAATGTTGCTACAGTTGCGGATAATTGTCCTATAATCATATCTAAATTTTGCTGCCCTTGCTGCACAGCCTTAACAAGCTCATGATCTTGTTGTACAGCCTTGACTAGTTCATCAAACCTTGACTTGAATTTTGCATTAAGATCCATTATTTGCTTATCCACTTGTGTAGTTAATTACGTAAGTCCTTCTCGATTTCGTACAGTCTCCGTTACTTGATTTTGTTGCCATACTAAAAGTTGATCATTTGTTTTCACAGGTGTAGGCACTTGTCCGGGGCCATATTTTGAGTTTGGATGATTGGGAAGTCCTGGATGATACGTATTTCCCGCTGGAGGTTGAGGCTGGAAATTTTGAATAGCTTTGACCTCTTTTTCTTCAAACACAGTTTTACACATGCTCGCTACATGTCCTTGCAATCCACATCGTGCACATAACTCAACAGTCTTCTTTGATAATTTCATATTCACCATCTTTGCTTTTAGAGTGGCCAACTCCTTGGCCATCTCTTCGAACTTTATGTCTCTCTTGTTTGGCATCTCGGAGACTTCTTTGGCCATAATTGTTCATGGTCTAGAATTAGTTTGTCTTGATTTCTCGCTCAACTTCTCAAATAGTTGCTTGGCCTCCGTTGCTGTCAAGTATCTAAAATCTCCCCCAGCAGCTACTTCTACGTTATTTTTGTAGGAGTCCAAAAGCCCTTCGTAAAAAAGTTGATTTACCATTCTTGGAGAGTTATGATGATGTGGGAAAGATTGCAGTAGTGATTTGAAACGTTCCCACGCTTCGTGAAGAAACTCCCCGTCTTGCTGGACAAAGTTGGCTATTTGTCTCCTATTGTGGCCCGTCGTCTGAGCTGAGTAATACTAATTTATGAATTTTTCGATAACCATGGGCCAGTCAATCAGAGATCTCGGTTCTAGTGAAAGTAGCTAAGATTTGGATTTATCCTTCATACAGCTTGGAAAGCACACCATTTGAAGGTCTTCGTGATGAAGTCCCGGAGATGGGATCCTACTAACTTCAGCATAAAATTTCTTGAGGAAAGTCAATGGGTCTTCGTTGGCGAGGCCATGAAATGTCGGGAGGTTGTTGATTATATGAGGTTTCAGCTCGAAGTCTCTTGCAGTTCTACCCAACACAATAGCAGAACTATAGGGACCCACTTGAGGAGTCGTGAACTCTCTTTGTCTTGGCTCGTGCGCCCCCCGTTGGCGTCTCTCTTTATTATTAGGCCTCGCATAGTTTCTATCGTACTCGTTCCTCTCATTGTAGTGGTTATTGGCGAGCCAGTCGTCAACCTGCTCGTGCCCATGGTAAGATCTCTCAGAATAATTATCTTTGTCGTGGTGGTGGCAATTTCTATTTCCTCCTCGCTCTTCATTCTAGCCCATCATATTCCATTGAATATTTTCCCAATACTGTCGAGGTTGTGCCGGTCCATCGGGATGAATTGGTTCACTTCCGTACTCATTTTTTTGTCGTATAGGTGGGTTCCTTGGTGGTTGATTGTTTTCGTTGTTGTGGATAGGATTGTCTAGCCTCAACATCGTCTTAGGAACCGGATCACAAACAAAATCTGTGGGTGCAGATGATTCGCTCTTGGATATGTGAAAAGGTCTCGCTTGATTGGGAGGATGAATATCGTCGATGAATGGTGCAAGTTCGGGTCTAAGCGATCTTCGACCTTGTATACACTCAACAACAAATTAAACGGATTGACTAGAGAAAATAAATATACAAATAGATGGTTAAAAATAAAATGAACAAACATATTATTGAAACCTTTGCTATGTTCCCCGACAACGGCGCTAATTTTTGATTCAAGCCTTTGTGTTGCCAACTTATAAATTTTTATCAGTAATTCAATAGCTTACCCGCAAGAGAATGGGGTCGCGTGTAGTTTGGCAAAGTTGACTTGAGTTGTCTCTCGAGGAATATACAATCGGAATCTCAAATAGTTTGTTCAATTGCAAGTAACTTATACAAAWTGGGTGTGTGTGTGTGTGTGTGATTGTTTGATTATCTAAGGAATCGAAACGCATGAGCATAAATTAAAACTAAGTAATTTAATTAAGCAACTAGA
>BMAC01000266.1:402262-413665 GCA_014905375.1 Phtheirospermum japonicum | reverse complement strand
GTGAAACATTGCATTTTCTTGCTTATTTTCATTATTGCTTTGCATTTTCTATTTGAGGCACACGACGAGGCATCCTACCAATATGCAATTTCAATTCCTAGGATAGTTAGTTATTTTAATTGCTTTATTTCATTTTCTTTCTATTTTCCAAGCTGGAAACACATTGAAACCAACGATAATCGATTCCCGATAATACCGAGCCATGAACCCATTGATTCATTAATCACACCACGAAAATAGAAACAAATCCTTCGGGGATTAATAACTTTAAGCTACTACCAATCGCCAATGATTGTTCGGGGGTGGGGGGGGGGGGGGGGGGGGGGGAGAAGAAGGCTGATGAGGAAGAGCGGAAGACCTGACGGATGTGGTCAGCGAAAGCCACAGCATCCAGCAGGTGGAGGCGATCATCCTCGGGAACATGGGTAAAAGAGGTAAGCTCGGAAACGCCTTCGATGTCGGTGGAACGGTCATAGGGCGTGGAGGGGTGCTCAGCCACCCACTTGGCGTGGGCATCCAGACCTAATTCGAAGAAGACCTCCGCCTCAGGGACTAAGAGATCATTTAACTCCACTGAACCCAGGAATGCTCGACTCGTGGTCTCTCGGGTCAGCTGTATTAGGCGCAGCCCTTCCTCAGAATTGAGGAACTCCAACCTCCCTTCGGCTCGCCCTTCAATACGGCCTCGACCCTCTCCATCAGCCTCGCCCTCAGCTCGGGCTTGCTTGACTTTCTCCTTCAGCTCCTGCTCCCGGAGAAGGGCCAGAGCCCGCTGTTTCCCCTCTGATTCCTTAGCCTCACGGAGCTCTGACCCCATCTTCTCTAGCTCTGACCACATCTTCTCTAGCTCTGCCTTTAGCAAATCTATCTCCACCTCAGCGCCTTGCAACTTAACCTGGGCCTCCTGGGCCTTGGTCGTTAGCTCTAACCCTCATCCTTTCAAGACCTCGATATCCTTCTTCAGATCAGCATGCAATAAGGAGCCTCTATCCCGGGCCAGCAAAGACGCCCTTCCCACCACGGCCTGGAAAGAGGAAGGGGTAAGTAATGAACTTGAAGAGACTAAGGATATAACAAGTGAAGAAATTCTTATCTGCGCCTCTGCTTTACAGTAGAATTCAAGTAGCTCCGGATCTGACATCTTATCCACGGCGCGGCAGTCAGCCGTGGGAGATAGCCCCATCATGAACTATCTCGCTACCTCCCCGGTGCAGTTCAGGGCAGACCTGTTGAAGAGGGCTTGGTTTGGGTAAGGAGGTACCTGAAGAACAGCCGCACAGATGGCCTGAGGAGCTGCCTCAAGAATGGATTGAGAAGCGATTCGGGAGGGGTCTTGAGGAGCGGATGGAGGATCAGTTCGGCTCCGTTTCTGCCTTCGCAGTTGTTGCTCCTCCTTGGGACTCGCGAAAGATGGAGCTGCTGACTTGCGCACTGGCCCGCCAGTTCTGGATTCTCTCTTACTGTCCTAGAAGGAATCGCCTTGGGCTTGGATGCCCTGGACGGCGCTTGGGGTTGGCTCTGGAGAGGCGCCGCGATGATGACCTCTTCCGAGGTTGGGGAAGCTCTGGAGGACTCACCCAGGGGGCTTCTCTGGCCACCTCCCGCAACCTTTTTGGACTTGGACTTCATCCGCGCTTGAAACATATTCACTGAAAATAAAAGAATGAAATAATAAGAAACGATGCGGTAATAACAAAATGAAAATAAGGACAGGTCATTCAAGGAATATACCAATCTCGGGTGGCAGAGGCCCATTCCCTTATTGGGAGTTGAAAAAATTCAAGAGTTTGGCGGTAAGAATCTTGGATAAGTCGAAAGGGTTTGGGTTAAGGAGGGCAATTTTCTCGCCCAAGTGTGATGGTCTGTCCCCTCGAGGTAGACGCACCTGGGATGTAGGAAGTTAATAGGGATAGTTGGGAAACCCCAATCTCCCGAGCTCTGGACAAAGAAGAACTTCTTCTTCCAGGCCTTGTGGGATGTGGGAAGACCTGTCAAGAAGTGGAGGTCTGGTCGTCCAGAGAGGTAGAAGAAACCAGAGGATTTCTTCGCCTGAAATAAAGAAAAGAAAAGCTGGGCTGTCGGAACAATCCCAGAATATTGGGCCACTAGATGAAATCCGGCCATAACGCGGAAGGCGTTGGGTAAAAACTGTTGTACTGGAATATGGTACATTCAAGAAATAGCTAATATGAAAGGATGAACGGGAAGGCTCAGGCCGGCGTGGAACTGGTCCACATAAAAGGTCAAATGGTTAGGAGGGGGCGATGAAGCCCTCTCATCCGGCGCCGGACTGGTAAATGTGAAATCGTCGGAAATGTTCAAAGAGGCGCAGATATTCCGGAGGGTTTGGTTACTAACTATAGAGACTGTATTATCGAGAGGGATATTTGGTATAGCCACCGGAGGCCTTTCCTGTAGAACCTCCAAGGGTCTCCTCGAGAAAGCGGTCGGAGGCGATTCAGAAAAGGAAATATCCACGGAAGAAGTGGAATTCACCGGACCTGCCAGGGAGATCCTCCCGGTGGAGTCGGAATGAGAAGAAGACATAGACATAATTGAAAGATTATGAAATAGGGAAAGAAAGTACCTAGTTTGTGAAATAATAGGAGAGGCAGGATTCGAAATAGAAAATCGCTGAGATACTGGAGAGGAAAGAGAAAGACGAAGGAAGTTGTAAAAACAGAATTTGAAAAAGTGAAAGAAAAAGAGAAATATGGAAGGACAAAAGGCAAGTGGATAATATGAAAAATGGGAATCGAGAAAGGCGGGATTTGATGGGATCGCTGCATTTAATGTGGGCAAAACCCTAGGTAATGAGCTGGATTTTCAACCGTTCTAGGGAAGCCACGTGCCCTCGACTTGTTAGTATTTGAGAGGACGTGTGGGAATGTGGGCCATTTGGGGATGCGAACCGACACCACTAATGCCAATAATTAGACCTGGCTGTCAGGCGGATTTTTCGGGATTTACGTTAGTACGAGAAGAACTAAAGGGGGTGGGACCGCCCCATACCAAGAGTCGTAGTTTTTTACAGCTCTACCCTCACTAATTTGGGGGGAGGAGTTGATGGGCCTGGGATGCGTTAGACCTGTCGAGGGTAGACCTGACCTGATAAAGCGCGAAAAGACCAGAAATGACCTATAATTTTGGACAGGTCTTCCCCTAAAAACAAGACCTGACCTCCTCTTTATAGAAGGTTACGTTAGGCAGATCTTGGGAACATCAGAAGATTGGCTCAGGATAAACCAGGGCTGTTAAATTGGCCCTCTAGAAAACAGATCTGGTTTTCTGATCTCCGCTAATGAGACAAGTGGGACCACTTGTCAGAGATGGTCTACCGGGTTGCCCCCGAGAAGGCAGCACTAGAAATATAATCAAGACAGATCTGGTTTTCTGATCTCCGCTAAAGAGACAAGTGGGACCACTTGTCAGAATTGGTTGCTTAAATGCCCCTTGATTCGTGGCCTTGGTTCTCCGAGATCCCGGCTGGAGTCCCCACTAAGAGAAACTATAAATATCTCAGCCCCTAGGCTGAAAAGGTATGTCATTCTCTTGAAGCAATCCTTCTTATTTTCTGTAAAAACACCTCAAATGCTTACTGACTTAAGCATTGGAGAGGTTTCCACCAGAAAACCACCGGTGGTCCTTTCTAACTCGTGTTTGTGGTGTAGGTTCAGGAAGCTCTTGGGCTTTTCAAGTGTTATTCCGGTAGTTCACTTTTTGGGCTAGAACATACACGTCGAGGACGACGCCGAATTTTTGAGCGGGGAGGAGATAACCGAAGTTCTAGGAATCAAATTGGGTGAAATTGTAGATGAATTTGAAGAGTTTGATGAAGAATTGTACGAAATGACTAACGCAACCGAGCTCGAGCCTAAGGTGGAGTTGAAACCACTGCCAAGTCATTTGAAGTACATTTTCCTCGAGCCCAGTGAAATGAAACCCGTCATCATATATTCAGCATTGACGGAACATGAGGAAAGAGAGCTGATTTCGGTTTTAAGTAAGTACAAGAAGGCCATAAAATGAAGCATCAGTGACATCAAGGGGATAAGTCTAGTTACTTGTATGAACCGAACCGAGCTCGAGCCTGATGCAAAGCTGGTGAGATACGGCCAACAAAGACTGACGCCAACGCTTTATGAAGTGGTCAAGAAGGAAACTTGGAAGCTAAAACATGAAGGGATTATTTTCGCTATCTCCGACAGTAAATGGGTGAGTCCGATCCATGTGGTTCCAAAGAAAGGAGGCATCACCATAACCAAAAATGAAAAAGGCGAGACAGTCCCTACGTGACTAACGACTGGATGGTGTATGTGTATCGATTATAGAAAGTTGAATGCAGCCACTCGAAAAGACCACTTTCCTTTGCCATTCATTAACCAACTTCTCGACAAGCTTGATGGGCACAAATTCTATTGTTTCTTGGATGGCCTTTCAGGATACTATCAAGTCACTATTTCTCCGGAGGATCAAAGCAAGACAACATTCACGTGCCCCTTCAGCACGTTTGCCTTTCAGAGAATGCCCTTCGGTTTGTGTAACGCTCCAGCGACATTTCAAAGGTGCATGCTTTCAATTTTCACTGATTTAATTGATGATTTCCTCGAGGTGTTCATGGATCATTTTTCATTTTTTGGTTCATCTTTTGAAAACTATTTATCTAACTTATATAAGGTGTTAGAACATTGAATTGAGAAGAGTCTTAAGTTGAGTTGGGAGAAATCCCATTTTATGGTAAAGAGTGGTACTGATTTAGGTCATGTTGTTTCTTGAAAGGGGTTGGAAGTTGGTAAAGCTAAAATTGATGTTATTGAAACTCTTCCTCCCACTCGTGATGTTAAAGGTGTACGAAGTTTTCTTGGTCATGCGGGTTTTTATAGGCATTTCATAAAAGATTTTTCAATAATTACCCGTTCGCTGTGTAAACTGTTAACTCAAGATACTCCTTTTGTGTTTGGTGAAGCTTGCATGAATGCATTTAATGAACTTATAGTAAAATTTACATCAGCACCCATGTTGTTGCCCCCGACCAGACCTTACCATTTGGAATTATGTGTGATGCGTCCAATGAAGCTGTAGGGTCCGTTTTAGGGCAACGAGTGGATAAGATACTTAGGGTTATTTATTATGCAAGTTACATGTTAAACGATGCCCAATGTAACTACACCACGACCGAAAAAGAATTGTTAGCAGTTGTATTTTCGCTTGATAAACTTAGGTCGTATATAATGGGAGCAAAAGTAATTATACATATGGATCATGCTGCGTTGCGTCACTTATTTTCTAAACCACAAAGCAAACCACGTCGTATTAGATGGATTTTTTTGTTGCAAGAATTTGATTTAGAGATAAAAGATAGGCGTGGTTGCAAAAACATCATGGCTGATAACTTTTCTAGGATGGTAGTTAATAATGATGCGAGTGAACATTTCATGATTGATGACTTGTTCCCTTATGAAAATGTTTATGCTCTTGAATATTTGATTACCCCTTGGTATGCTGACATAGTGAATTATCTCTCTTGTGATATTGTACCTAACCACTTTTCCTACCAAGAAAGGAAGAGATTTTCGCATAAATAAAGGGATTACTTTTGGGATGATCCTTATGTGTTCATACGCGGCAAGGATGGACTAAGCAGAAGATGTGTTCCTAACGATGAAATGGGAAGTATACTGCATTTTTGCCACGATCTTGGAGGGCATTTTGGAGCTCAAAGGACAACATTTAAGGCACTGCAAGCCGGATTTTATTGGCCAAGTCTATTTGTTGATGCGTACGAGTACTGCAAGACGTGCATCAACTGCCAACGAACCGGTAACATAGGTAAGCGAGAGGAACTAGTGCCTAACCAGGTGGTGGAGATTTTTGATGTATGGGGGATAGATTTTATGGGACCTTATCCCAAAAGCGTAGACTTTGAGTATATACTTGTAGGAGTCGATTACGTATCTAAATGGGTGGAGGCAATTCCCGCGCGCAAGGCAAACACTGGGATTCTACTTAAATTTTCAGAAGAGAATATCTTCAGTAGATTTGGAATTCTGAAGACAATCATAAGCGATGGTGGGAGTCATTTCTGCAACCGAGCCTTTGAGTGGTTGATGACTAAATATGGAGTTCGGCACAAGGTAGCAACCCCGTACCATCCTCAAACTTCTGGACAAGTCGAAATGAGTAATCACCAGCTGAAGGCTATCCTCGAGAAGACGGTTGGACCAAATCGAAAGGATTGGCAGCAAAGCTTATTGATGCACTGTGGGCCTATCGAACAGCGTATAGGACAGTTCTTTGTATGAGCCCTTTCCGGTTCGTCTATGGAAAGGAGTGTCATTTGCCGGTCAAGCTAGAGCATAGAGCAAGTTGGGACATTTGCAAGCTGAACATATTGTGATGAAGCGGGCGAATGTAGGAAATTAGAGCTGACCGAGCTTGATGAAATAAAAAAGAGTCATACGATGACGCATGGAGGCAAAAGAAGATGATGAAGATACGTCATGATCATAAAATTGGTGATAAATAATTGGAGGTTGGTAAGTTAGCTCTACTCTATAATTCTCGATTAAAGTTATTTCCAGGTAAGCTTAAGTCAAGATGGAGTGGGCCGTTTGTGATCAAAACAATCAACAATTTCGAAACGGTCACTCTGTACAATGAGAAGAAAGACTCAGAATTTCAAGTCAATGGACACAGAGTGAAGCTGTATCATGATGGGATGACGGCAAGCCAAGATCGTGAGGTGGTGAAGTTTGTAGATCCACCTCTAGTTAAAAATTGATTGCTAGAGTTCGCGTCGAACAAGCGACGTTAAAAGATACGCTTCTTGGGAGGCAACCCAAGTGTTTGTATTATTTTTCTTTCTTTTAGATTTTCTTTTAAAATTTTCATTCTATTTATTGCAGAATAATTTTTGTCAATTGCTGGGGTATGTTTAAGCGTTTGCTGATGTGAAAAAAGTTGAAAAATTCGCCAAATCTGGAGACTTAGCGGTTGGCTAGCAGTAAAAACTACTACTAAGCTTACTGTTAGCATCTCGCCAAGGCGTTAATAATAAGAATCAACCACTAACTAACCTCTAGTTTTAAACAGAGGGGTTTAACGGTGGACCTAGCTGTGACCCTTACAGCTAAGGCCACCATTAGCAAGAGATTGAAGGTTTTAACGGGAAAGGTAGCGGTGGCCAACCGTTAGCGCCTCCGCTAACTACTACAGAGGCACTTAACAGTGACCTAGCAATTACACTTACCGCTAAGTTAACATTAGCGGTAACTGATCCGCAGATTTTTGAGGATTTTGGAGCGCGAAATTGTGGAATTTGTTGTGGCAAGGTATGTTTTATTTTTTGTAATTTTGGAGATGAATCTTGGCTGAATTAAAAGTCTAGACCTAATTCCTTTTTAAGAGTCTTGCTTAGATTAGTTGATTTACTTAAATCTACCTTATTTAGACTTGGATAGAATCTAGGACTCTTATTTTCATAAGCCATTAATTCATATTTAAACCACCCCCTACCCCCACACTCCATAAATCATAACCCTTCCAACTCTTTTAATTCACCACCTCCCAACACCAAGTTTATTCCTTATTTTCCACACCATGAAACAAAGCCAACGAAACGCTGCCCACCACGAGCGCAGGTGGATTCGATGGGAGGAACACGAGGAGGACATATAAGAGTTGCAGAATCAGCTTGCCAAAGCTATAGAAGAGATTGAGAAACTAACAACTCAGAATACCAACTTCCTTTGGAACAAAGCGTCTCTTGCGTACGAAATAACCACTTTGGAGGAACACCTGGAAGAAGCAAAGTTCGAACTTGCCGAGGAATCGAACCATGCTACCGAACTCCTGTTAGAAAACTATGAAATTCGAGGAGAGAAACACAGGCTTCAAGACAGGATTGGTGAGCTGGAGCTTGAAATTCGCAATTATGAACTAAGCAGCGCAACACACCTTTGGAACATAAAATATTTGAAGGAATGTCTGGACGAGGCTAACGCGAGGATCGACGAGCTCGAGGATATAGTTTATGGACCTAAATAGTTTTAAACCCCTATGATAATTTTTAGAACACCTGGTCTTAGTCAGCAATTTAAATTTCTATTTTCGTTATTGTCGAGTCATAAGATTGCTATCCTATTTTATCTAGTTTATTCTATTACAATTTTTATTTTGTTTATTTAAATTCGATGTTCAGTTCTCAAGAGGGGATATTAATAATAGTTTTAGTTCATGCAATTCAATGTTCTACTTATATGCTGGAACATTTTTAATTTTTTTCGTGAGATGTGCAGTTTTATATACTAAATGGGAGCTTAGCGGTAGCCGTTACCGCTAAGGCTACCATTAAACATATGCAGATTCATCTAGCAGTAAGGCTAGTGGTCACTCTTACCGCTCAGCCTACCGCTAACGCGTACCAAGCCCGGCCCATCGCTGGTTTTAAAGACAAAACTCGTTACCACCGAGGGTCTGAGTTTATTTTCATACGCTACTACTGCTATCAAAAATTTCGTTCAGCCAAACTATCGCTAACCGCGAGAAACCACCAATCAATCCCCAATAATTCAACTTTCCGACCGATGCAAGAATACCACCGCCGCACTCCGACGTGATTGGGGAAATTTTGGGCGAGTTGTTCGAAGCCACGGGAGCTTCAACCAAAATAATTGAATTTCGATATTGGGGTAAGGGTAGCTTGACTCGAACTCAATTAAACTGCCTGGTTGAGATTTGGAGGTTTAGATTTAGGATTTAGTTATGATTTGTGTTAAATTTTGCGAGGACACACCGGTGAGTTTTCTGCACGCCAGGTGTTCGACAGACGGTTTAGCGGTCACAGTAGCGGTAACAGCTACCGCTAGACGATACCGCTAACACCTAGCGGTTAGAGGTAACGGTCAGGGCTACCGCTAGCCCTTACCGCTAAGTATTCTACCTGCAGGTTTTTGGGAGGTTTCAAGACGCCGTTGGAGGTCGCATTCTGACCATTTTGGAGCCGCATTCCGGCCATTAGTAACTACTTTCCAACACCATGTTGTCGTCATCAAACAAGAAATGAAAAAATATGGAGAAGGCATTGAAGGCCAAATTCAAAGTGTACGACAATGAGGTAGAGCTTTACAATTCCTTGCTGAGCCGGATCATCATCAATCCGATGATCATCGATATCAACTACTGGCTTGCCCAAGCCGCAGATGGCAACCCGTTCACTGAGAAGTTCTTCAGCTACGTCAAGGCCCTAAATTGTGTTCAGTGGGCTAGGATACAAGCCTCGACCTACGAGCAGCTGATGCTCGAGTTTTACACATCGTTTGAGATAATGGCTGACTACTCGTTGACGTGCCTATTTGGAGGGAAGGAGCGCAATTACACTGCCACCATGATCGAGTCTTATTTTGACATTGACGGTAGGATGACTCTGCGTTAGCGTAACTCTGAGTATAACGAGCACCAATTCTGGGAAGAAATCAAGCTTCCGGGAGTTTAGGGGAGGAACCAGCAGTACCTCCTCACCTTAGTTCAAGACAACACTCTATACGCATGAGGAGCCAACTCTGATGAATAGGGATGAGACTTATGCATTGTGGTGCATGGTGAGGGGAAAACCAGTTCAAATCTACCCCCTGATGGTTCAAAGTTTGAAGAACGTGAAGAAGATTAGCGATGAGAGGCTTGTTCCTATGTCTCAAGGAACCTTCATCACCTTCCTAGATAATATGTGTGGATATTCGCTGAGGAGCGACGACATCGAACATATTCCACAGCCGTTAGCTTTCTCGACGAGGATGGTGCGAGTTTTTGGTAAGCCGAGAGGGGAGAAGATACCAGTGACTACGCTGTGGACATATGATGACGAGGACGATGATGACAAGGCCGATGATGAGATTCGAGCTGAGCAGGGGGGGCATGGCGGGTATACGGGTACTGATGCTGATACTCATGCTGAGACCCATGCTGGGTCCGATTATGGGATGGCGGGCAGATTATCACACTTTGGTCAGCCCGAGTTCATCACCTTTCTAGCCGACCATGCGGGATTTAAGGCAAATGTCTACGACCGGATATCTGGCATTGAGTATGATGTTCGCTCGGAGATAGAGGATTCGCGCTTCGCCTTCGAATAGGCTCGTTCGGCGCATGAGGAGGAGCGAATGGCGCGTGAGGAGGCTCATAGGGCGAGAGAGGCGTGCGAGAGAAACCGGGAGATATTGACGGCTTTGACAGCCAACTTTGCCTAATTCATGGGTAGACGGCCGCGTGCTCCGCCCCTCGACTCCATGGATATCGTTCCCTACCAGGGAACCACTAGTGTAGAAACAGTTTTTAGAACGCCCTGATTTAGTTATTCTAGAACGCCCTGCCCAAGCATTCTGACTAGAGCTGTTCTAGAATATCTGATTTTCCAGAACAACTTTATGAGGCATTCTAGAATATCCGATATTCTAGAACGATTATTTGAGATATTCTAGAAAAATAATTTACCCGTTCTAGAAAATAGTTTCTCCCGATTAACATGTTCTAAAAAATAACATTCTAGAATGGTTACGAAAAAGATGTTCTAGAAAATAAACCTTCTAGAACGTCTTTACGAAAAGACCTTCTCGAATATACATTTTTCAGAACGTCTTTTTGAAAAAGACGTTCTAGAATATACATTTTCTAGAACGCCTTTGAGAAAGACGTTCTAGAAAATAATTTTTCTAGAACGTCTTTTTCGAAAAGAGGTTCTGGAAAATGTATATTCCAGAACGTCTTTACGAGAAGACGTTTTGGAATATACGTTTTCTAGAACGCCTTTGAGAAATAGACGTTCTAGAGAATATACTTCTAGAACGGCGTTTTGTAGAACCGTTCTAGAAAGTAGTAAAAAGATTTAAAAAAAAGAATTAAATAAAAGTACCTGCCAACAAATACACTAAAATCATTAATACCTAATTAACCAACAAATACACCAGAACTCATTAAAAGCAAGATAATCACAAACTTAATACCAACATAACCAAAACATATCATTATCCAATAAATGAATACTCTCCGATATCGAAGAAAGACAATGTAGAAAAGAAAAATACCTATTAACTAGTCTCAACAACATAAAAGATCACTTTTTTCAGTCAATCCATCTTAATCATGGCGGTTTTCTGAAAAACCGCCGTTAAATCTCTATTTTTACGGCGGTTTTTCAAGAACCAACGTTAAATATATATTTTAACGGCGGTTTTTTGATAACCGCCGTTGATTCCTTTATTCCCACGGTTCGTTTATATGAAACGCCGTAAAAACCCCAACATTCTACGTCGGTTATTTGAGAACCGACGTAAAACTGGATTCCAGCTAATTTTAACGGCGGTTTATAAATAACCGCCGTAAATGTATATAAAATAAAAATAGAAATCA
>BMAC01000266.1:374423-399651 GCA_014905375.1 Phtheirospermum japonicum | reverse complement strand
GATGCTTAGCATAATCAATTTCCTGCTTTTATTTAATGTTAGTGCACCTGTTTTCATTTATTTTTTTTAAAATTTTTTTACTACTTTCTAGAAGGTATTTTTTCAGAACCGATGTAAAAAGTGAACCAATTAATGGCGTTTCTAAAACCGCCGTTAAAATTAACATTCTATGGCGGTTTGAAAAACCGCCGTTAAATGTCTTCGAAAACCGCCGTTAAATTCCACTTTTTACGGCAGTTTTTAAAAACCGCCGTAATTTTTAACGGCGGTCGATACAAAGGCGGTTCAAAAACCGCCGTTAAAAGCCAGAAAAAACCGCTGTTAATTAGGCAGTTTGCAGTAGTGTTATGACTCTTGAAGTGAGTGAGATCATGATAGGATTGTCTTTTGACCTACAATAAAACTGATGCACTCAGATCTCTGTAGCAAATGCTTCCATTTCTTTAGTTGTTAAAACATATTTAACGGCGGTTTTTCCAGAACCGCCGTTAATAAGCCGCCTTCGTATACTATTTTTGCAGTAGTGTAAGCAGCAAATGAGACCGATCCCTCCAAAGATTTCTTCTAACCTCAGGATTAATGCGTGTAAGAACAATACTTTTCTCAAGTAATCTTACTACGGGCCGAACAACATGGAGATTCCCATCAGATAACATAGGGGCCTCCTCCTACTGAATCTTATACACTTTGCCACCATCCACAACGCAGTTGGTCTCTGCATACTGCTTCAATAATGCCCTGTCCTCAACATATCTCTTCATCTCTGCTGTCATCCCAGATTCCAGAATAGGGTCAGTCTCACGCACTATCCAACCCATCAAAGCATCAATCCTATCTTCAAATTCTCAAGGGAGAAGGAAACTTTCTTATTCTCCTCTTCAACTTCTTGTTCAACTGGCAGCTTCTTTGCCAACTATAACCACACACACAGACATCTATATATGGTAATTAGCCCATTTGAAGGAATAATAAATAATATTTAAACAAAAGATATAAGATTGAATAAATAAAGGTAGAGTATAATTAATTAATTCACCTCCATTTTATTTTCCAGTCTCTTTTTTCTTTGTTACAACAGTAACACCTGTGAACTAAAAAATAGCATAAATCAACTAAGAGAGCCAAAATGTACTTAAAATAAACATTTGGTCACATTGATACAAACATTGAAGTACTAATTTGCTTGAAGAAGCAACAAGGAGAATTGTACATGGAAAAAATATTGTCCTGAGTATGATGATTAATAATTTTAGAGAGCCAACTTCTTTAAATTGCAACTTTATTAGAGTTCCCAACACAGAAAATAAGCGTTAGTTTAACTCCAAAAATTACATACAAAAACCAATAACACATAATACAAAAACTACATCTGAAGAAAAACAAGATAACCATAGAGGAATTTGAACAAGTGGTGAAAAAAAAGGTATTAAATAAACTAAATCTGGAGAGAAGATCCTAATTGAACACCTAAGACTAAATTGAAGGTTGTTGTCACCGAGGTTGATCAAATTGAGTAAACTAAATTGGAGCACGCAAAAAAAGAAAAGAAAAAAAAAGACACGAAATCAAACATAGCAATTTACCTTTCGAAATGTATCTTCTTCTCTATTCGGTAAACCCAAGTTGTGTAGGGATTTCAATACCTAACAAGTTGAACAAATATCATATCTACTTAGATAAACTGCCGTCGTGCAACACCGTTCGTTGCCAAGTTCTACTGAAAGTTGGTGTGTGGAGGGTGAGACGTGGAAGGAAAAAAATGGGATCTGAGCCTGATTTCCGGGGTTTCTCCATTTTCAAAAATCGCATAGATCTAAAGTTCTGAGAAGGTTTGGTTGCGGCGGCCACGGACAGCCATTGAGGCGGGGTGAGATAGTGATGGCGAAGGAGGTGGCCGTCGTGGAAATTAGGGTTTTTTTCGAAGGAATGAAGGAAATTTTCGTCCAATTGCCATAAATTAGACCACTTGCCGAGTTAAAAAAAAAAGCTCCACGTGTCAAAAGGAGGAACAGCCACAGTAACACCCCTTCTCTTCTTCTATAATAATAATAAGAGGGATAGGAGGTAAGATTAACAACAAATATTAAAATATTTTAAAATCTAAAACTATTTTAAATATTAAAAAATATTATTTAAAAATAAATCAAAAAAATCTGTGTAAATATATTATAAAATTTCGAATTATTTGAAGTATGTGAAAACAATAATACTAAATATGAAAAAAAATATTTATTAAGAATATATTTTTTAATATGTAAATCATTATATTAAAACACATAATTAAAGAAATCTAGAAAATATTTTAATTATAGAAGAAACTGATTTACATATGAAAGAGAATATTTTAAGATAAATTTAGAAAATTATTAGAAATATTAAAAATTATTTTAAAATATAAAAAAAAAAATCATATTTTATAGGTATTTTTTCATTTTGTTTTGATTTTATAAATATTTTAAAAAATATTTTTTCAAGTTTTATTTTAATTTATAATTTAATAATACTTTTTTGGTATAATTCAAAAAAAATTGGATTTTATAATATATTTTTCATCTTTGTAAATATTATATTTTAAGTAACGTTAGATTCTTAAAATAAATTTCTAAATTTAAATAAAAAACTTTTTTTTGTGCTACATCAGAATTGAATTTGTCAAAACTAGTCAAAGTCAACATTTTTTGACCGGAAATTGAAAGGCGTTCTGAACATAATTAAATTTTCGTTACATTTTAGAAAATATTTTTTAAAATTTTTTATCAATATACCAGAACGCCTTTAAAAAAGACGTTCTGGTATGTGATACTTTTATTACGAAAATGCCACCGACTTATATTCTAGAATGTCTTTTTCTGAGGCGTTCTAGATTAACTGTTCTACAATATATTTTCTGCACTACCGTTTGATCATTTGCCACCAGGCAACTGAGCGGTTTTGGTGGATGTCGACATTGGTATCATTTATGCTTTATGTTTTCATTTCTATCAGAAAAACGAAAAATTGGAAAAACCCAATAATATTAGTTAATTTGTAATTTGTTTTATTCGTTAGTCTATTTTGTTTTTATTAGTTTTTAATCAGGACAATTCGAATCACAAGAATCGAGATGATGGTCAATTGCACGACTTCAACGTTAAGTGCCTTGACTATTTTGGTGTTTAGGGATGTTTTCTTACTCCTTTCCTCATTTAATTTTGTATGTGTTTGTGGCAATCCAGAGATTGACGAATTTTTAGAGAGGGGGAGGGTAGTCAAGGGTGATTTTTATTTCTTAAACTGTGCGAATTTGAACTTATGGCCAGTAATAATTAGTAACATCTCGTGATTGATTGCTATTTTCGCGCTTGATTGTGTTTGTCTGGCTTGCCTGTCGAAGTTGACTACGTATGATTTGAGTTTTTATCTTTGAGCGTGTATAAGTGCATATTTTTCAAAAAAATTTATTTATATATTATAGAATGGTACTTGGACGCAAATGATTTTGCAAAACCTTAAAAGCAGCGTCAATTTAAAACTTTTTGTGCAAAAGCCAGTGAGTAGCCTGAGTGTTTATCATCTTTGCATGTACTTGATTGAGTTCTGTTTTGGGATCTCTTTGAAATCGTTGTGTGTAGTTAGCTTTGGACATGACAATTAGGCACAGAAATTACCCTTATTCCAGCCATATCTATATATATTAGCCACTATAAATTACGAATGAGCCAATCATAGCCAAATATCCATTTCCTATAGCCATGAGCGTTTATGAGTTAATTCCTACGTCATTGATTAGCATGTATTTGTCCTTGTTTTTATTAATGTTTTAGTTAGAATTTGTTATTATTTTTCGTATAATTTGGGTAGATTAAGCTTATTTTTGTATTTTTGTATCACCAGCTTATTTTACCGCATTTTTGATCATAACTGTTATAAATGGGTAAATAATCCTTGTTTTATCCCATACAGCTAAGTAACCAGAGGAGTTCAGCACTTAATTGGGTGATATTTACTATCGAGGAACGAGATCGAGCCTTCTGGTGAAAAAGTAGCAGAATTATCGAGAAAACGAGACGTAGTGGCGGGTGCATCGATCGACGCAGGAGCCGACGAACCGTCGACGCAACCTCTCTGTAGTGTCGGTTCATGCCCGCATCGACCGACGCACCGCTGAGCCATGACTCGCATCGATTTCATGCTTCGATCAACGCCCATCGACGCAACGCTCAGAATTGGTATTTTTAGGATTTCTTGTGCGCCAAGTCATACGATAATTATAAAAACCTTTCATAATCCAACTTGAAAATGAGAGACCTACGCTCCCAGACACTTTCACCTTTTCCTAGGGTTCCTAGACACAAAAGGAGCCCGTTTCCATCCATTGTTACGTAGCTACGCGGTCAAGATTGAAGATTCAACATCACAAGTTCTCAAGCTCCAATCCGTCATTTGTGATTCATTCGTCAATCAAGACCCGCTTCCTTTTCTCCGGAATAGTTGGAGATTTTATTGATTTCTTAGATAACAATAAGTTCTCTAAACTCTTTAATCTCTTTCTAGTTCTTAGTTAATTTACGCTTTTAGATATTGTTCTTCAATTTCGGATCTTGAATTGTTGATGCTTGGATACTTTTGATTTCTTAGTAAATATAGATCGTGATCTTTCGCTTCTTAATTTCCGTATTGTTAATTCATGCTTGGTGATGTTAGTTTTGATCTCATTTATGCTATTTCCTTGCTCTTTAATTTCCAAAACCCTAGTCCATAAGTCTTGGTTAATTTAGCTTTTAAATCTTACTTTCTTAGTTAATCTAGTTTAATTAGAATAAATCAGTTTCTGTTAATTGGACTTTCTTTTCAATTCGTAGTTATAAATTCAAAAACCCCAATTATACATGTTCTTGTGTGATATTGTGATTAAACAAACATTGGAAACTCCGATTGTCAGTTCCTTGAGATTGACACGAGTCAACTTACCAACCTACAAGCATCCCCGTTCTCTTGCGGGCGAGCTTTAAACGTTTGACAAACAATTTATAAAAAGTAGGTACGGAAGTTCGGCTCAGTCATTAATAGCCTGGGGCAAGAGTTAGTTATTTTTTGTTGGTTATTTGTGTTTTGGAATTATGATCAGGGATTTATCAAAACATTGTAATAGTGTTATGGATCACCATTCTTCAAAAAAAATAATAACAATAAAAAAGAAAATACAAAAAAGAAAATAAAAGAGAAAGAATAAAAGAGGATGGTGAATCTTTTTGAATTGTTGCCTATATTTGTAAAGGCTTTTGCTTATTATTGTTGATCTTCTTATGAAGCTTAATGTTTAAGAGGCAAGAGTTGAGTTTTAAAGAGGAAGTGTATCAATAGCTTCTTAATTGTTGAAGTGGTTCGGTTAGAAGGCGATTTTGGGTTGCGAGTTGAGAAATAGACTAAGTATAAATGCTACGTTATGAGAGTTAAGTGAGGTTTTTTTGAATGAGGTGAATCACATTGCTTCGTGATTAGAGTAGTTGGGGTGAGTTATTGATCACGTTAGATCGTGAGTTAGCCACACGACTTATATATTCCATACTCGTCCAAAGAGCCAACATTACAACCCGCAAAGACCTTTTCCAATTCTTTGTTAGTTACACACTGAATATGCGATTGTGAAGTTTTTGATTTTCAGTTCTTTCTTATTGTGCATGTATTTTGATGATTTGAGCGTATACACATCCCATGCAGGAAAACTTAAGTGCTTTTGAGCGTACACATATATATATTTCCCTTTGTGAGGAAGCATGATTTTGTTTTTGGAGCGACAATGTAATAAGGGTCGAGTGTTTGAGTTTGCATTGAGATTATCTATATTTTCAAAATTACCTATGTAGCACGACATGAATCTTTGTTTGAACTTATCATCATACTTGTTATTCTTTGAATTTATCATTTGTTCGAGGACGAACAAACCAATAAAGCGTGGAGTAGTTGACTAACATGAAATTGTCCTTATTTTTAATAGTATTTTAGTTAGTTTTTATTGTTAATTTCGGTATAATTTGGATAGATTAAGCTTATTTTTGTATTTTCGTATCTCCAGCTTATTTTACCGCATTTTGATTTTTATTGATGCAAATGGGTGATTATTCTCTGTTTTTCCCCATGTAGCTAAGTAACCGGAGGAGATCAGTACTTAATAGATGGAGTTTGACGATCGAGAGACGAGAACGAGCAGCGAATAAGTAGCATCTTGTACCACTTAACGGTAAGGTTAGAGGTAACTCTTACCGCTAACCCCTAGCGGTCTTACTACTGCTAGTAAAGCCGTTAAGGGGCGACAGAAGGATCCAGGGAGAGTTAGTAGTGGACTTAGCGATTACCCAACCGTTATTCCAACCGCTAAGGAGGACAAAGAGCTCCCAGACCAAGTTAACGATGGCCTTAACGGTAACCCGACCGCTAGCCCCACCGATAGGAAGAAACAATAGGGTTTAGCGGCAAGATTAGCGGTCCCCTGACCACTACCATGACTTCTAAGGAAGGACAGAAACATTCAGCGAGAAGTTAACGGTAGCTTTAGCGGTAGCTCGTTCCGGTAAGCTCCTTGTTATCGGGCCTAGATTTGATTTTTAATCCTAACTTATACTCCAAGACTTGGAAAAATTATAAATACCCCCTTCTAATCCGTCTTGAAACACACCACACATATTCCTAGGGTTCTTAGATGTAGAGAAGGCTCGTTTCCATTTCCCGATACATAACTAGAAGATCAAGATTGAAGATACAAGAATCGTAAGTCCTAAGCTCCGTTCGTTAGCACGCGACTCGTTCTTCGTACAAGATCTACCTTTTCTCTCCGGAATTGCTGGAGAATTTTCTGCACTTCTTAGTTCCAATAAGTACTCTGAACTTTTAATCGTTTTCTAGTTTAGTTTTCGTTAATTTATGCTTTTAGATTGTTATTCTTATTTTCGGATCATGAGTTATTTCATGTTTCATACCTTGGATTTCTTTGATGATTAAGTTCGTAATTTTTCGTTTACTTAATTCGTGCTTGGTTATTGGAGACTTAACTTCACATAAGCTATTTTACTCCGTTCATGCTTTTAGATAATTGCTATTATTTGGGTTTTGGATTGTTGATGTTGAGACTCGGATACTTGGATAGTATAATTTGTGATCAATATTACCTTCAATTTCATTGATAATATTCATGCTGAGTAGTTCCGTTCATCCTCGTTTAGTTATTTAATTCCATTCATGCTATTTCTATTCGTTTATGAAATTGGATCTTGCTCATGCTTCTTAATTGAGTTCATTTATTACGTTCATGCTTATATTTTCTTTTAGTTTAATCTAGTTCATTTCTCTTAGTTGATTATGTTTCTTGATTTCTAGTTTATTAAATAGTTCAAGTTAATTAGTTCAAATTATTTCATATTTCTTTTCAAATTTTTAGTTATAAAACAAACAAATAACCTCCCCCCTCCCCCCCCCCCCCCCCCCCCCCCAATTATACATGTTCATGTGTTACTTGTGATCAAACAAACATTAGAGATTCCGATTGGTTGTTCCTTGAGAACCGACTCGATTTAGCTTACCAACCTACACACGATCTCGTACTCTTGCGAGCAAGCTTTTAAATGTTTGACAAATATTTATTAAGTAGGTACATATAATCTTGAATCAGTGGTGGTGGTGGACTTGGTAGTTCTGGGGAAAGGGTTCGTTCATGGTGTGGTTCATTTCCATGATGAATACGGGGCCTGCCTCTGCCACGTCCTTCAGCCATCTAGAGTACAAGTTGATTAAATAAGATGGTAAATAAAAACAAAATTTTAAGATGCATAATATCAAATAGACAAGTAACAATTAACAAGACAAAACAACGCCTAGTCATATAAGCCGCATAATATGATCATCATACATAATAATGACATCATTGCTACATAAACCAAAATTAGATGATGTCGAGGGTAAGAATGTAAGACATAGTTGTCTCCATCCTAGATACACTGAAAGTCATATGTTAACAGTAGCAAATAAGTACAGTCACCGACCAACAAACTACATGATAAAGTTTGTAGTAACATAAAGTCTAGTGCAAGTCTACACAATACTTAAGATAATAAATCATCATCCGTAATCATCTTCGGACTCCATAAGATCCTCCTCGGGGTCCTCTTCAGAGCTAGTCGTGATCGATAAGCTCTATACAAGAGGTGTGGGGGTGGTGGAGCCACTCCAAACTCATCAGCTAAGCCGGGAATGATACCAACAAGTCCAACCACTCCATCTCGAATAGTAGCATGGTAATCCTCGTGCTGTTGGCGCTCTGCAGATATCACTCCTTCAAGTATGCTAATACAATTTCCTATTTGTATATTAAGGCGATAGAGTGCCCTCGATGGTAGCATCCTGTCCCTCGATCATTGCGTTCTTCTGTTGTAGAGATAGCTTCAAACTGTCACACTCGGCACACGACGTGCTTCATATGCACGGACCATATCATTTCGCTGGCCTTGATAGATCACTGCATCCTCACAAGCGCGGGTTAGATTAATCTCTAGGGTCTCGATCTTATGTGTTCGCTCTTCCTCTAAGTCGGTGGTCTCCCTAAGCTGCATCAACATGGTTTGAATTGTCTCTAGAGCGTGGCTGAGATGCTTCTCTAGAGAAGTGGCTCTAGCCTGCTCAGTATGAGCAATGAAATATGCCTCACTACAGTTATTCATCCAGAATATTAACTGATCCTTCATCATCTCGGCCTTCTGATTCAGACGGGCGCACTCAAGGGTCAAAGAGAGATCAGAATCCATACTTATCACAATAAGTAATCTCATAAGTAGCGAATCAAGGTTCCATTGGTTCGGGTGATAAAAGGTAACTAAAGAAGGTATTATAGTAATTAACTAGTAATTAAATCAAGTTCTAAATACTCAAGGTCATCTAAGCATGTTCAAAACGAACCGGAAGGCTCTACGGTTACCCCTATCAAAGTTCGGCTTGATTCTAAGGTCAATCTCTAGTGGGTTTTTCCCCATAACAAGCTAAATGTCTTATCTTGGGTTGCTCAGCGTAAGTGTTTTTCATTCAGATGAGCTCTGATACTACTTCTGTCATGCCCCGACGGCGCCAAGGTGCGACCATTCGATAATAATAATAATAACTCATTTAATAGCATAGATAATGTTGGCTATGCTGGTACCCAACAATCTTGTCCGGTGTTCAGTTCGATTAAATATCTTACATATTCTTCAACCATTTACTCCTCGTGGTCCTCCACCTCGTTGAAAGAGTTATCGACATCTATTTTTGGTTTAAAAATAAAAGTAGGTGGAGTGAGACAAAAATCTCAGTGAGCGGGTGATGGTGTGCAAGTATGGCTTCATTTGGAATTAAGTACAAATGTTTGTAATTGGAAAATATTCATAAAAAATTCTTGATGCATGTTTTGTTCAAAGTAAATAAATGTAAAAGAATAGAATCTCGATGCAATCATTTAATAATGACCATGCGGTGAGTATAGGTCCACAGGACTACACTCTATGCATGCACTCGCTGAGTGTACGTCCTCAGAGGACTAACTCTCAAACACAATCAATTTAACATTAAATGTTCAAATCACATTTAGATGACCTGATTCTTCTGTTCTCCTTATAACACCCATTCATTATCCTCATTTGGCCGTAGCCCACTATTTTGGCCGAATCCCACACCAACCTTATAATGATCGGGCACGACAACTCTTTAGCTTAGGTGTTTACCTAGAGATTGTCATAATTGTGATTATACCTTATCTACGACCCACTTTCCTTTGGATACTCTATTCGCCAGTTTCGGGATTAGGTCATGGGGAAACGGTTCAAGACCATGCTGTTCGATCATTGACTCGCTTGATCCACATCACACTGGTCCCGGCATACCACATTGACTCAATCACATAAGACTCGAAGGTCCATCACAATGTCAACATGGATGCGATGCTCAATCACTTTTAACAATAAATGGAGTGAGGTGATATATGTGAGAGGGATAAGATTTTAAAACAATAGAGTGTTGAGATTATAGTTTTATTCAATGAATCTCGTAAGTATTGAGATAAAATCATCTAGAGTTATGGACCAAGGGACATAGAATTGGAAGTTACAAGTTTAGGTTTAAATAAATTAGTACTACACAAATGGAACCTTTTTGTAATTTAAAATTTATTAGTCAATCTTTATTAAAATAATTTCAACAAACTTAAGATTAAATTATGATCCAAAAATCATCATTTGGATTTTTGTAAAAGTGTTAAGGTAATTAAACTTTACTCCTTTATTTAATTAAAATAATAGTCACTATTTTAAAATACTTATTTTTTTAGAAGATTAATATTCCATGGACTAGGGATCGGATTGTAACAATTCAAACTTCAAAACCTAAAAAAATGACAGTAGGTGATAATTATTTTGAGGATGCGGGGTCATTTTTAATAATTTGCATTTAGCTCCCTTTATTTTGGCTAAACGGTAAAAGTCGACTAGGTTCTTTAAAAACTCATAACTCGTGAATCGAAGGTCGCATTGATGTAAAAGTAACTTCTAAACTTTCCAAATAAAATGAAGAATGTACGGTCACAGTTTTATTATTTATTTAATTTTGAAATTATAGTTTGACATTCTCACAAGTAAAGAAAATTATTAGGACTCGACATGAGTCTATACTAGACCTAAACAAATTGAAAGTTCTTATATTTTAAGGGAATATTAGCAGGTTTTCTAAAACTTGCATTTTGACCCTCAACTCTCTCAAAATTGTATTTTTTACCATTTAGGCAATAACTCTCGATTTTGAACTCGAATGTTTATGAAATTTTAAACTAGAGATCAGTAGGTTCATAATAGCTTAAAACAGTCCCTATATTGAAGTTTTCAGACTGTTCCAAAGAGTTTTAGGGATTCGCAAATTTGCCCTAAAATTTCTAAAATTTATGACTTTGGCCCAAAAGGTCCAAAATTCACCAATATTCACTCAAAGTGTGAGATCAACCTAGAACATAATAATTTCTGTTTTTTCTTAGTCCTCGCCCAAAATTTCTCAATATTTTTGCCAACAAATCATCTAATTTTTATTTAATTACCAAATATAATTTTTAATCCATTTATTCTTGCATTTTCTTCTCATATCCCTAATCTAAACACATAAACATCAATAAATATTTTTGTATGACATGAATAATATATGAATAAAATATCATAATCATTTAATTACAACACACAACCACAATTAATACATATATTACCAATTGACACTTTTAATATAAAAAAATACTTATAAAATATATATAGATAAATATATTATCAACATTTTTCACATGCAACACAAATTTTCAAATATATAATTAGAGCATGCATCATTTCTTTCTTTTGTAATACAATAAAAATATTTTAGTTTGTACCCACTTCAAGTTAGTCTTGAAGATATCCTAAGGATTTTTCTTGCTCCCTTTAGTGTTCTTGGTCGATAGATCCTAAGGAATGAACAGAAGAATTTGGTGGTTGAATTGGAATTTTTTAGTGGTATAAAAGATATAAGGGGTTCATGGCTTGGTATTATAGGAATTCAAGTAATTGTATGAATCAATGAGTTTTAAGCTTGTGAAATTAAAAGAAAAAAAAACAGCAAAAAGCAAAAGTGAAGTAAGTATTTCGAATGCCTCATGAGTATGCCATATTGAAATTGAAAGCAATAATTAAAATAAGCAATAAAAAGCAGTGTTCTAAAAATCGCTAGGCGGCTGCTAGTCGTCAGGCCAGCGCCTAGCGCCTAGGACGCCTAGGCGGGGCCTAAAATTTGAGAATAAATATCCTGATTTACAATATTACATCCAACCATTTAATAGTTCAACATACTACCTGCTACACAATAAAGTTTATGACAATTCAAAACTAAAAGTAATAATAACAAGTTTAAAACTATTATTTGATTCAAAGTTCAATATAATATAGATCCATAAGTTCATTAGTCAAATAAAAATACCATAACATATATTACAAAATCAAAATAATCAAAAAATAGGCCCAAAAACAACTTCATTTCAGACCATAAAAATTAAAAAAATAAAACTGGCTTGGCGCCTAGGCGCCGACTTGGGCACCTGGGGCGCCCGATGACTTTTTGGCCGATTTTTGAAAATTGTAGGCAGATTGGTGGCGCCTAGGGCGATTTTTAGAACAGAGATAAAAAGCAAAGAAACAACAAAGTACAATCATAAAAACCTAAGGTAAAACTATGCATGCATGATCATGAAATTTAGATAATACGAATTAGCAAAAAATCGAAAGCACCAATAGAAAGAGCAATAAAAGTTGACTTGAAAGTTAAAATATTTTTGAAAAATAACTAGAAATAAAGAGTAGATCTAGGAATCAACATAAAACCATGCATGAAAATAAAAACCAAAATAAAGCATAGGAGATACTTAAAATAAAAACGATCAAGAACCCGATCTACGATCAAGGTGTGTCACTCACCTAGATTCCATAAACCAAATATTAAATCTAACAACAAATCTAAGAGTTAAGACAAAATGCATAAATTGAAGAACAAGCTTGAAATTGAAGAAAAAGGAAGAAATTAAGAAAAACTTACTTGAATTAAGAAAGAGAAACACACACTTGATGAAATTACAATCCAAATTAAATCCAAGTGATGGGTTGAATTCTTCTTGAGCTTACAAACCCAAGGAAAAACTTGAAAAGAATATCTAAGAACTAGAGAGAAATTAGATCCAAACCCATGCATGAGTTGGGAGAATGAGTCCTTTTTGGATATAATGAGAGATGTTCTATTTATACTAGGTTTAATTGGGTCAAATAAGACTTAAAAGCTTGGATTTCCCAGGTTTGACAAAAGTTGACTTGGAATGGCCTTGCTAGACCACTTGGCTTGTTATGGCGCGGCATTGGCTTGAGGAGGCTCTACAGGTGTGGGCGTGGGCTGCTTGGTCACCGACAGGTGTCGGCGTGGACTGGGCGCGCGTGGGGTGTTACTACTTGGCGTGCGCAGGCATTGGCAGGACGCTAGGTGGCGTGCATTGGCGCTGGTACTGGGACGGGTGGCGTGGCGTGCGGGCGGGGTTGGCGCAGGCAGGTGCTAGGCGCTGGCGGCAGCTTGCGGGTGCTGGGTACTGGCGACGGGCCCTGGCAAGCGCTGACGTGCACTGGCGATGGGCGCTGGCAACCGCTGGCGTGCACGGGGGCTTCACAGGCAGGCAAGCGTGCGTGGGCGGGCGAGCCTTGGCTTGCGTCAAGGTTCCTGGGCGAGGGTTGGCACGTCCAAGCACGTCTTAGAGACCATTCCAAAATGTTTTGGAGTTTTGGAGCTAGCTCGTGGCACGGATTTTGACGCATCCTAGCACGTCTTGGCGTGCCAAGACTCAATTTGGCTAGAGCCAAGGTTAGGTCAAGGATCAATTTCACGATTCTTTTTCGCTATTTTGTCAGAATCTAGCAAAAATCACACCCATCCACAAATTAATTGAACCCATTTAACCAAATCAAGTATAAAATCGAAAAGAAACTCAATAAAAAATAAAACAAGAAAACAACCTAATAACCTAACAAAACTCGACTCAAAACCACTATAAACAACACCAAACCTTAATTAAAAAGAAAAAAAAATCCTTGTGGTTATCCTTATTAGAATAATAAAAGTATCAACATAAACTCGTTATCGCCAAGTATTGCTTGCATTACTCTTTGTCAAATGAAAACCAAATCGATGACTTCCTTGCAAATGGGAGTTTTAGGGTGCTCGCTCAATTCACTCAAGTGTTTTTTTATATATATGGGACGTGTATACGCTCAAATCGGACAATACATGCATCTTGTCAAGATTTCACAAATTAGAAACTCGAAATAACCCATTTTACATGACCAAACAAGAATCAAAATAGGTCTTTATTTCGGGTTGTAATGTGGGTTCTTTGGTAAGGTATGGAATATATGGATATAGTGGCCAATACACGATCAAACGTGATCAATAACACACGAAACCCTAACTTCTAGAACTCGAAGCTTATGATCGCTTCACCCTTCCCAAATTAATCTCATTCAAAACCCTTTCACATAACCACACTTTTCCGACTTTTATTTCACAACACTTAGAAGCTTTTTGAATTCACTTCTTTTTACTAAACTTAGCCTATTGGAAAATTAGGCTTCTCACTTAAACGCACGCTTTATCACTTTTCATAATTTGTGTTGGAGTTTATTTGTTTTTTTGTTTTTGTTTTTTTAATTATATATATATATAAGAAACTCAAAACCAAAAGACCACAATTGATTTCTCACACATTCCTAGCCAACTAACAACATACACTCTCACTTCACAATTTATGAAGATATAAGAGCTAAAATCGAGCTCGGATAACTAGAAATGGGGCATAGGCTCAAGGGGGCTCATTTGGCATATTTAATTAGTTTATATATTTGGATATGACCGGAATAAAGGTGATATATGTGCCTCGAGGTCATTTCCAAATTCAATCATGTACAAGCAAAATCAAGCCACCTAAATGCCATTTCCATAAAAATGCAAGCAAAGTCGATAATTCACACAAGGCTACTCACTAGTTTGCACCGGTTTGGAAGACAAAATCAGAAGAGCTTTTAGAGATTTGCAATCTTTTCACGAGTAAATGTTGAGTGTATATATATAGTCGGGTTTTGGACGAAGTACAAAAATTCAACTCCTTACATAAGAGGGCATATACATGTAAAAACCCGACAAGTAAACTATTCAACTTCTAAGTATGTGGTGATTGCTCAAAAATGTAATAAACTCCCACAAGACATAAAAATGACTCAAACATATAAATGCGCAATTAGTAAGTGTCACTTTGCAAGAACGAGTCACTTCACCAAGGCTCGAGTTAAGAAAGACAAATCATGCATTGTAAAACCCGAACCTTAACTACCTACCCACCCCACTCTTAAACCATGCAATACCCTCATTGCATTTTAATGAAAAACAAGTAAACAGAAGGGTGAGATAGAAGCTTCCTTAACCGAGTGAGTTTTGGGTGGAGCTCAGTGGGGTCCACTTAAGCATCGAAGCAATCCAAGCAAAAACCGAGCATGGCTTGTTTCTCCCAGCTCCATGAATGCTACTAACTTATCAAATCGACCAAAGTTGGAGTCGGAAAATAAAACACTATAAAAGAAAATCCCACAAAATCAAAAAACACAAGAAAATATGCACATGAGTCAAAACAAAATAAAACCAAGGGCTAAAAAGAACCAAAAGACAACACAATTTTTACTTTTTTAATTTTTTGAATGTTTTTTAGATTTTTTATATAATAAGAAAGTAACAAAGAAAGAAATGTAAAGGTAAAAGAAAAAAACTGAAAGAACATGGGTTGCCTCCCAAAATTGCTTGTTTTATGTTATTAGCTTGACGAACTCCCTTCTTGATTATGGTGAAGTTGAGACGGGAGGATCCACTAAAGAAATAACCTCCTTGTCAGGAGGATCCAATCTTTGAAACGTTCCCGGGGCATTGCATACCTCAAATGGCATTCGACAAAAAGCAAACGTTCCAAACGAGCAAGTAAAATTCGTCTTGGCTTGATCTTCGGGTGGGATTGTGATTTTATAGTAACCCGACAACCCATCTAAGAAATAATAGGAATGATGGCCATATAACTTGTCCAACATTTTCAATATATCGGCTTTCACTATCTCCTTAAGATTTGGATTCAAGCGCCTTTGGAATTCTCGAGCAGGTTCGACATCCTCCTCAAAAATGATCGTATGCATGCAAGTTGAAGGGCTAATTCCCTTAATATCTTCAAGACTCCAACCAATAGCACCCTCGTGAGCTTCAAGAACTTCAATCAACCTCTCCTCTTCTTCTCAATTCAAATTGTCAAAGATAGTCACCGGTTTGCTCTCCTCTTCTTCCAAATAGAAATACTTGAGGTGAGATGGGAGAGGCTTAAGATCGGTCTTGTGCCTCCTCTCGACCTCATTAGGGATTACTTCGAGTAATTCAACGATCTCCTAAAGATAATCTTCAAGCTTTTCAATGGGTTTAACTTCTAACCTATCATCAACAATCTCCACCTCCCCTTCTAAAACTTCGTCGTTGCCCTCAACGACACATATACAATCCTCCTCACACAATCCTTTGGCACATTGAAACACAATTGAATCGTCGTTACGAATAAGAGCCTCATTTCCCTCACTACAACCTTCAACATAAACTCCCGGGCCAAAATCCTCCTCATTGCTCTCTTCCTCCATATAAACTTGTTAATCTAACTCTTGAATCACGTCAACATGTAAGCAATCTTCATAAAAGATGTTTGATGGAATAGATGACAAGTTAGACATAGAAAATGTCACTGATTCACTCGCTACGGACAAAGGAAGATTTTTCTTCCCAACGTCTATCAAACATTGAGTTGTAGCCATGAATGGGTGGCCTAGTAACATAGTGTGTTCGGCACTATCATCCTTCACCATACCAACATCCAACACCACAAAATCTACCGGAACCACAATCCCTCCAACTTGTACAAGAACATCTTTGATCATCCCCTTTGGGTATCTAATTTACCGATCAGCTAATTATAAGCAAATGTGTGTCTCCTGTAAAGGAGCAAGTTCTAATTGTTTGTATATTCAAAGCGGCATCAAATTAACACCCGCTCCAGAATCAAGCATGCCATTAGTGATTCTTCCATTCCCAAGTGTGATATCAATATAAAACGAGCCGGGATCTGCCTTCTTAAGAGCCAAGAGAGAAGGGTCACAAAACACACTTGCTTCCTTAGATGGATAAACTCTCTCATTCATAGTGCTCTCAAACTTCTTGGAGGAAAGCTCCTTGAAGAACTTGGAATAAGCGGGCATATTCCGGATAGCGTCTAACAAGGGAAGAGTGATGTTTACGTTGGACAATAAATCGTAGAGCTTTTGAAATTGTTTGTCCTTCATAGAATTTTGTATTCTATGGATAGGGTATAGGGGCCTTAGGAGTTGGTGGTTGTAGGTGTTCGAAGACTTGTGTAGGCCATTGGGAAGTTCCTTTGCCAAAGTGGGACCCACAGGAGGAGTAAAAACAATCAGAACAGAAACCACCTCCTCCTCGGATGGTGGGACAACCTTATTATCAACCACTCTACCACTTCTAATGACCGTGACCACATGAGCTTGCGAAGGTTGGCTTGGAAATTTGCCTTTCTCATGAGCTTGTTTTATCATATTCACATCGCTTGCTAATTACCCTAATTTAGTGTTTAACCCATTTGTCGTAGCCTCAAGAGCATTGAACTTAGCATTGAACGAAGCCAACGTGATGGAAAATGATTTCATTTGTTGAATAATGACCAACATATTCGGATCGGAAGGTGGAGTGGGGGCATTCACCGGAATAGGTGGACGAGATGGACCCGCATGAGGATTAACATTAGCATTTGTATTGGAATAACTAAAACTCGGATGTATGCGGTTGTTAGGATGATAAGGAGGATTGTGATTCGGTGGACGAGCAAAATATGGCCTAGCAAAACTGGGTCCCCTTTGATACCCTTGAACCCCCCACACTTCCTCCGATTGAGGCATCGGCATATAGAAAGAGGGATTTGACGGACAAGATGCGGTATCATGACCAAATATTCCACACGATGTGCACAGAGGATCCGGGCTTGGGGTAGATAACTTAGAAATTTGAGCCTCCATAGACACTCAAACTCCCTATGGGAAGAAGCTTCACTCACTCCATTAGCACTAGAATACATCGCCCAAGAAGATTTTTTTTGAAAATTTTCATCTAAAGTGGTGAAAATCTTGTGAACCACTTGAGGAGGTAGATCCTTCATATTTCCCCCCGCCGACGTGTCCACCATATATTGGAAATGTGGGTCCAACGCCTCATAGAAAGTTTGGATTAATATCTCGATGATGTGGACAACTCATGAGAACATCTTGGAAACGAGCCCAAGCTGAGTGAAATGGCTCATTTTTCATTTGTTTAAAGATATCAGATCCTCAACTCGGCCGTCTTTTCATTGAAATAATAATAATTCAAAAATATCACCGAAAGCTCGTCCATATATGAATTGAGTTGGAAGGAATACTCATGAACCATGACAATGTTTTATCTTGAAGAGCATATGAAAAACATCGTAGTTGAAGATGCTCTAAACTCATCATGTTCGGACGATGAAAACTTGAGACTTGCTACAAGAATTGTCGAAGGAATCGGAGAGGATCCTCTTTAGAAAACGTATGAAATATCAGAATCCGAGCAAAGTCAAGTGATCGTATATCAATATCCATAACCTCGGAAGGAAGGGATACGCAAGATGAAATAGTAGCCCACACAAAGGCGTTGCTAACCTCTCTCGTAGCGAAAACAAGAGGGGAATTTTGGGCATTGGGGCCTACACCTCCAAACAATGCAAACGAATCAGGAGTGCCCTCGTGAACATTATTGTTGGCACCAATCGGAGCATGATTGAAATTATAAGCATGAGGACCTCCATACGGACTGGGATTTGGATTTTGGCCACCAACATTCCCATTCGAACTAACAAAGCCTCTATTATACATATTTGGAAATTGATTGGGAGCACCATAACCTCCATACGGACCATGCATGCTCATAAATCCGCTATACTCAACATGGTTTTCACCATGTCGTCCCTTGTTGGTTTGACCATTATCGTTTCCACCATTAGCAACATGGTTTGAACCATGCCCTAGCATGTTGCCAAAACAATTACTATTCATCCAATTTCCAACATGGTTTGCACCATGACCTCCCATGTTAGGAATGTAACCCCCATTGCCATATGGATTGGGAATGTGTGCGTTACATTGGGGTAGGCCCATGGCGTGTCCATGAGTGGTAAAAGCACTCCCTTGGTTTCCTAAATCATGGTTGTGAGGTCCCGTTGGAATGGGACTTGAAGGCTCGGGCTTGTCATTAGCTATGGATGGCTTGACAAGAACAACGAGCTCGGTATTAATAGAACTTTGAGGATCATTGGCCAATGGAGACTTCCCATTAGGATTGAGAAACGGGCCAGTGTTGGGAAGATTATTTGCCATGTATTTAGCGGTAGCTAAGGGACGTTCTAAATGCCTTAATTTCTCGGGATTCGAAATGTAAGGAGCCAAATCATTCCCAAGATTTCGACGTCCGTGCATACACTCAGAAAAAATGTCAAATACAAAAGAAAGCTAAAAACTCAAAGAAACTACAAGTAAATCGAAAACCTTAACCAAGCCGAGTCGCAACAGCGTCATTTTGAAGTGAAAGTTTTTAGTGGTATAAGAGATATAAAGGGTTCATGGCTTGATATTATTGGAATTAAAGTGATGTATGAATCAATGAGTTTTAAGCTTATTAAATTGTAAGAAAACAAAAAAAAAATATGAAACGATGAAAAACGAAAGTAAAGTAAGTATTTCGTATGCCTCGTGTGTATGCCATATTGAAATTACCTAGCAATAATCAAAATAAGCAATAAAAAGAAAAGAAACAACAAAGTACAATCATGAAAACCTAAGGTAAAACTATGCATGCATGATCATAAAATTTAGATAATGCGAATTAGCAAAAATCGAAAGCACCAATGGAAAGAACAATAAAAGTTGACGTGAAAGTTAGAATATTTTTGAAAAATAACTAGAAATAAAGAGTAGATCTAGGAATCAACATAAAACCATGCATGAAAATAAAAACCAAAATAAAACATAGGGAATACTTAAATAAAAATGATCAATGACCCGATCTATGATCAAGGTGTGTCACTCACCTAAATTTCATAAACAAATCTTAAATCTAACAATAAATCTAAGAGTTAAGACAAAATGCATAAATTGAAGAACAAGGAAGAAATTAAGAAAAACTTACTTGAATTAAGAAATAGAAACACAAACTTGATGAAATTACGATCCAAATTAATTCCAAGTGATGACTTGAAATCTTCTTGAGTTTACTAACCCAAGGAAAAGCTTGAAAATAAAATCTAAGAACTAGAGAGATATTAGATCCAAACCCATGCATGATTTGGGAAAATAAGTCCTTTTTGGAGCTAATGAGAGATGTCCTATTTATACTAGGTTTAATTTGGGGTAAAAAGGTCAAATAAGATTTAAAATCTTGGATTTCCCGGGTTTGACCAAAGTTGACCCAGAATGACCTTGTTAGACCCCTTGGTTCGATTTGGCACGGCATTGGCTCGAGGTGGTTGGGTAGGTGTTGGCGTGGCCTGCTTGGGCGTCAGTAGGTGTGGGCGTGGGCTGGGCATGGTTTGGGCGTGCGCGCGGAGTTTCTTCTTGGCGTGCGTGGGCATCGGTAGGACGCTGGGCAGCATGCATTGGCACTTGCGGTGTGACAAGTGGCGTGGCGCGCGGGCGGGGTTGGCACAGGCAGGCGCTGGTGCTGGGAGCTAGGCGCTGGCGCGTGCGGAAGTGCACGCAGGGGCTTCGCAGGTAGGCAGGCATGCGCGCGCAGACGTGCATGCACGGACGGGCGAGCCTTGTCGTGCGTCAAGGTTCTTGGGCGAGGGTTGGCATGTCTAGTCATGTCTTGGCGACCATTCCAGAAAGTTTGGGAGTTTCGGAGCTAGCTCGTTGCGCAGATTTTGATGCATCCTGGCACGTCTTGGCGTGCCCAGACTCACTTTGGCTCGATCCAAGGTTACGCCAAGGACCAATTTTACCTCTTTTTTGATTTCTTGTCAGAATCTAGCAATAATCACTCCCATCCACAAATTAATTGAACCCATTTAACCAAATCAAGTATAAAATCAAAAAGAAACTCGAGAAATAATAAAACAAGAAAACAACTTAATAACCTAACAAAATTCGACTCAAAACCACTATAAACAACACTAAACCCTAATTAAAAATATGAGAAAAATACCATAATTACATGCAAAACAGTGGTTTTATGGTTCAAGATATGGGTTTTCTTAAAAGAAATATGTTTTATGGTTCAAGATATGGGTTTTCTTAAAAGAAATATTAATGATGCGTAGATATAATTAATCTTCTTACCTTAAAATGTACTAGGCTGTCTGAATTAATATTTCTCTTAGCTTGAAGACATAACGCAGTTGGATATATCTGTTATGTGAATCTTTGTATATCTCAAACACTAAGTCCCCTTTTTTGTTTATCTTGTAATATATTGAGAGTTATTTTTTTCAAGGAGTTGTGGTGGTGAGTTTATTGATTATATAGATATTGGCGAAGGGTTGGCGTGTAAGAACCAATTGAGTCTGAATAGATATTGAGTGTGGAAGTGGATTGCTTCTGAGAGCAGCGCCTTAGATTTGACTGAAGATGGCTCTCATTGACAAAATAATTCCTTTATAAAGTTGCCTCACGCGTGTTGGTTTATTTAGCTGATATCTTCCATGATAATATCTAAGCGGTAATGATGAGAAGAGTCCCGAGAAAATATGAAATTCCTTCTATAATATTGCCTCTGAGGAATGACGCTCATTGGTTCAAAGTTTATTTGATGATATATGTTCATGATAATATCTTCCAATATCTATGTCAAGAGGAAAAGAGAAACCATAAATCTTATTTATAGTCATTGAAAATCAGTCAGTGAGTGAAAACTACCTTAATAAAGACCAATGGGATATGACCTTTTTTTGGCCATTGTCGAGAAATTATATATATATATATATCTGTCTCTTATACTATATATATATATATATAAACACTCACATGGTGGGATCTTGTGGGAACCATCCCCTAGGTGAGAACTAAGAACCAATCTAAACCACATAGTGAGAATATCTGGACGGACAATAATAATTGGGAGTAGCAGGGTCTATATAAGCAAATTGCTCACTATTACTTCCATCCACGCAAAAGGAAGGACATATTATTCATAATTTGATCCTTCAAAACAAACGCCCCGATATCATCGCAACTGAAAATGCACAATCACAGACACCAAAACCATTTTGATTTCTACCTTTATTCATATGCGTGAATCTTGATTTCCACATCTATTTGAACAAGATATTGAGCCGCAACGGTGGGGAACGCGGCGATTGGGAATGACCAATTGCATGCTAAAATTTCAAGAAATAAAGGTGACTTCGATAAATAAAATTGGGACAATTCCCATATAGTCCAAAATGGAAACATTCTTTCCTAAATAATCCATTGAAAATATTAATTTTCGATTTACTCTTTAATTTCCTATTTAATCAAATTTAATACATAAGTGTACAATTTTACCCTTATTAGCCAATTTTGTTTTATTTTTTAATTTTCTTTTTCTTTCTTCCAGTTTTTTCAAATAAAATTCATATTAATTTTAAACTACCCATGGTCGAATTCCATACTACCCATGTTTTCAAATATAATTCATATTAATTTTGTACTACCCATGGTCGAATTCCATATTACCCATGTAGAAATTATATACTACATTTATTAAATTGAGAAATTATATACTACATTTATTACATAATAATTCTATACTACATAAAAAAATGCATACTACATTTAGAAATTATATACTACATTTATTACATTGAGAAATTAATTTCATACTACTTAACAATCTTGGACAATCAATTCTACACTACATAAAAAAAATTATACTACATTTAGAAATAATATACTACATTGAGAAATTAACCTCATATTAATTTCATACTACTCACCAATCTTGGATAATCATAATCTATACTACATCAAAAAAAATCATACTACATTGAGAAATTAATTTCATATTAATTTCGGCAACCAGGGACTCAAGGATCGGCTACCGACTCTGCTTCCACGCACCACTATTTCGGAACCCAGCCGCGAACTAGCATCGAGTATCCAAACCCCATACACAAATGTCGTCGAATCAGGCCAAGGAATGAATGTCTCGAAATTGGTGAACCACAAAACTACCGTTGCATCACCGTTTCTCCTTTGTCGTTTACTCAGCCCAGATGGCCTAGGAACCCAAGGATCAGGGCTCCACAATCACCACCTCTACCTTCTAGTCCACCGGTGACACTCGCTCGAGAAGTACGGTCAGATTCATAGGACCGGGCCGGGCAAAGGCCCCTCCAGCTCCACAGAATCCGGCGGCCAAATCCGTCCAGATGAGGAGGCCGAACCACAACCGATGACAAAACGGAGAAGGATTAACCGACGAGCAAACCCTCTAGTCAATCCCCCACGCGCCATCAAGGATCTCAATGTCCCCAATCAAGTGCGCAACAGCAATGCCGCTGGACTCCACCATACTCCTTCCAGGTTTCCGACAACCCAAAACAAACAAGGACTCGGGAAGAGGTTGTAAGCTACTGCAAAGGCCAAACATGGCTGTCGCCACCTTTCCCATGATCTGGTGCGTCTTGGTATTGAAGGAAGAAGATGATGAGGCAGCTGACGCACGGCCTTGGACCTGATGGCGGTCGCCTACCTCAGTCGCCAGTGGTTAGGTGGTGTGCAGAGTTCGAAAGGGGAAAAAGAGAGGATGCGGCCGTGATTTGTGAAATTGGGGAAGAAGGTAGGTCTTCAGGGCGTGTGTGTATATACATGTGTGTAGGGGTATTTTAGATAATTTAAATGTAATTTTTGATTTAATGGGAAGAATTTGACTAAATGGGATAAATTAAAAGTTTGATGTTTATTTGGGAATTAATGCTGATTTAAGTGAAGTATATGGGAATTATCCCAATAAAATTCCTATCAACTAGATCCAGTTTTTTATTTTGAATCATTTGATTCCACTAGTGTTCTGTTATTTCTTTCATTAGTCGTTAGGAATTTCTTGGTAAATTAACGAGCTTTGCGAATGAGAAAATCTAGTGTATTTTTTTCTTGTTGTTGAATTTCAACTCTTTCACTCCATCTATTGACGCTGTTAGCATATACTGATACTAGTTTGATGCGATATTATTGTAGGGATGCCAATTTAACGTGATATAATGAAACTATGTATTGTTTGTGATAGTGTATATTGATACTTTTGATGATTATGCGTCGACATCAACTGAAAAAATTAGGGCATAATAACAATTAGGGGTTTTGTCAATTACGCATGTCTGATAACATATTTATTTCTGGTTAAGGTGCCAGTGATGCTAATTTTAATGTTGTGTGTTGTTAATAATATTATGCTTTGATGATCATATTAGTTATGGGTTTTAACCGTAGAAACTGGTAAATTGAAATATGAATATTGATTCTGAATTCTCTCTATGTTCTAATATAAACTTTTATTAATTATTTGCAATTTCTTATTTTGATCTACAATCATGTTATCAACTCTTTTATTTGTGTTCATATTGCTATCTAATATAATATGTGTGCTATTTTACTATTTTTGCATTGCTATTTCTCATGGGTTTGTGTTTCTTGATTGGTGCTAATAACATCTACTAGTCCATGATTCAAGCTTTTGTGTTGCCTACTTATGAAAATTTATCAAAAGATCAATAGCTTGCCCGCAAGAGAACGGGGTCGCGCGTAGTTTGGCAACTTGACTCGAGTCGTCTCTCGAGGAATATACAATCGGAGTTCTCAAATAGTTCGTTCAATTCAATATCACATACATGGGGGGGGGGGGGGGGGGAATTTTGATTGTTTTTATTATCTAAGAATTTAAAACGCATGAACTCTAATTAAAACTAAGTAAACTAATTCAGCAACTGGAATTTATAAACTAGAGTAATTATTCTAAGAACTTAAAACAAGATTAACTAGCATAAACGAACGACAATTATCTAGAACGCAGTGTAAACGAAATGAATTAACTAAGCATGAATAATGACTAAACATTAATTAAACTAAGATTACGAATTGCAATATCAAAAATATCTAAGGTTCGAAACATCAAATAACTCAAGAAAAATTATTAGAAATTACTACTTAATTGCATAAATTAAACTAAGAAAGCGATAAAAGAGTTTGAGTACTTATTTAAACTAAGGAATGCAGTAGATTCTCCAGCTAATCCGGAGAGGAGGGTTGATCTTTGTCGAAGAACGAATCACGAACCGACGGTTGGAGCTTAGCGATCCTCGAATCTTCGATCTCGATCAATTGGTGTGATATGGAAACGGATGGTGTTGTTCTCGAACCCAAGAGATCGTATTTTTAGAGTATGGAGGAGAGGTATGTGTATTTGGGACGGACTTAGAAGGGTTTAAATAGATTTCCCTTGACTTGGAGCATAAGAAACCCTAAAATCCCGATTCTGGGCCGTCGAGTCGACGGTGCGTCGACTGAGG
>BMAC01000266.1:349270-367695 GCA_014905375.1 Phtheirospermum japonicum | reverse complement strand
TAACGTGATGGACCAAAGTGACAGTCAAAGAAGAGGAAATAATCGCTACCGCCATGTTCCGGACGACTATTCCGAGAGATCATACCATGGCGACGAGCGGGTCAATGAGTGGCTCGTAAATGACAATTGCAATGAGAGGAATGGGTTGATCTTTGTCGAAGAACGAATCACGAACCGACGGTTGGAGCTTAGCGATCCTCGAATCTTCGATCTCGATCAATTGGTGTGATATGGAAACGGATGGTGTTGTTCTCGAACCCAAGAGATCGTATTTTTAGAGTATGGAGGAGAGGTATGTGTATTTGGGACGGACTTAGAAGGGTTTAAATAGATTTCCCTTGACTTGGAGCATAAGAAACCCTAAAATCCCGATTCTGGGCCGTCGAGTCGACGGTGCGTCGACTGAGGCGTGCCAGTGCTCGGCGCCGGTGCTGCCTGGTGCGCGCGCGTCGGCTGGGCGGGTGCGTCGACGGTGTGCGTCGACATCGACGCTTCAGCAAGTAGCGTCGACGTTGCGTCGACAATGGTGCGTCGACATCGACGCTTCAGCAAGTTGCGTCGACGGAGCATCGACTAACGCGGTCATGACTCGCTGACATGGCTCGCGTCGACGGTTCGTCGACGGTCGTGTCAGTCGATGCGACTGCGATTCTATCTCCAATTCTTGATCTTTTGCTACTCGTTTCACCGGAAAGCTTGTTCTTCGCTTCTTGAACATCGAACTTCGTCTATTACGCGTTAAACTCTTCCGGTTACTTAGCTGTAAGGTGAAAAACAACGAAATATCACCTACTTGCATCAATTACGATCAAAATGCGGTAAAATAAGCTGGAATTATAAAAATACGAGATTAAGCTTAAATCGTCCAACTTATACCAAAAACAAATAGAAAAACGAACTAAAAAGCTAATAAAAATAAGGACAAATCTACTCTAATCAGTCTACGAAGTATGTGTGCTATTTTACTATTCGTGCTTTATGTTGCTTTAGGTATATCACTTATGGTTTTCAGTTTTTGTGGGTTTATGTTGCTAAAACTGATATATTGTGTTGCTAATAATATTATGCTTTGATGCTCGTATTGGTTGTGGGTTGCTATCTTAGAAACTAGTAAACTGAGATATAAATATGGATTTCAAGTTCTCTCTACGTTCTAATGTAAACTTTTATTATTTATTTACAATTTCTTATTTTGATCTACACTCATGTTATGAAATTCTCTATTCGTGTTCATATTGCTATCTAATATAATATGTGTGCTATTTTACTATTTTTGTATTGCTATTTCTTGTGCGTTTGTGTTGCTTGATTGCTGCTAATAATAATATCCACTAATCCTCGATCTATGTGTGTTACTTTACTATTTGTGCATTGCTATTTTTGTGGGTTTATGTTGCTTTAGGTATATCACCGATGGTTTTTAGTTTTTGTGGGCTTATATTGCTAAAACTAATAGCTCATGTTACTATAATTAGGGATTTTTTATGCTTCTTGTGGGTGTTTGCTATATTTTTGTTGATGATACTGAATATATGATGTAATAATGCTATTATCATGTTCCCATTGTGATTGTATGAATATATAATTATCCCATTGTGCTATTATTATTATAATGATATGTTTTGTTGATGATACTGAATATATGACGTAATAGTGGTATTATAATTATCCCATTGTGTTTTTGCACTACAACAAATGACACCAACTGGAAGGACAGAATTGGAAGGACAAGTTTGTCCTTCCTATAGGGTAAACATATAAGAACGACATATAAAAGTCGTTCCTGTAGGTCCATTTATCTATTGGAATGACATTTGTCGTTCCTATAAATAAAATTGTCGTTCCAACAGAATGTCAATCTATTGGAGCGACAATTTTCGTTCCTATAAATATAATTATCGTTCCAACAGATTGTCAATATATTGGAACGACATTTGTCGTTCCTATAAATATAATTGTCGTTCCAATAGAGCACCAATTTAATGGTGTATCTATTGGAACGACAAGTCCTTCCAATTAAACAAAAGTCCTTCCAAAATATCACTAATCTCATTTAATACCCTTCAATTAATTCTCACCTTCTCCTCCCCAAACTTTTTCAATATTAATTCATGTTTCTCTTCAGCTTTCGCATTTATCATCTCAGAATTTCTCATCTCCAAATATTTTTGCAGCAACGGCTGAGTAGAAGTTTTTCTTCCTGTAATTGGAAGGACTTGTCTTTCCAGAAAGTTATGATGTCCTTCCAATAATCGAACCTGAGAAAATAAAATACAGGTATAATTTCAATTCTTCCTACCTCATGTGTTTGTTTTTGTGTTATATTTCAAGATATTTGCAGCAATGATTGATAAATTGCTTCTCCCTGTCTCGTGTGTTTATTTTTTATTATATTTCAAGATATTTACAGCAATGGCGGATAAATTACTTCTCCCTGCCTGTGTGTTTATTTTTTGTTATATTTCAAGATATTTACAGCAATGATTGATAAATTGGGGGTAAATTATTTTTCTAGTTTTTTGAAGGACTTGTCCTTCCAGAAAACTGATTTTGTCGTGTACTAAGCAATTGTGCTTGGAAGGACTTGTCCTTCCAGAATCTTGGTTTTATCGTTCCAATAAGTTATCTGTTTTTGTGTTTGTTTCAAAATAAAAGAATAAAAATTTGCTAATGCACATCATACGCACACTCAAATAGAAAGGAAAATTGTAATTTTACGTATTATAGTTTTCTAATATTTTTGGGTTTTCTTGTGCTTTGTGCTTTTTTTTTTTTTTAATCAATCCACAATTATATGTTAAATACTGAAAGAAAAAGGTAGTTTTTGTAAATATGCATAAAATAAATGAGATAAAAAAAATTCAAAATAGAAAGATAATAATCAAAGAATCTAACCCACACTTTAGGGGTAGTGTTTGTAAATAAATGTAAAATAGATGAATTTTGTAAATAATTGACAATAAAGGAGCTAAGAATTTACCTAATTATTTTGGTCTTTCTTCTTTTTCCAGCTTCCAAATATGGTGACGGATAAGAGATGGACGCGAATTACAAATAAAATGTCACCAGAGTTTAGGCGTGGAGTGAGTGAATTTATTAACATGTGTGGGCCTCTTGTGAATAAGACAGACTTGATTAAGTGCCCGTGCAACAAGTGTTTAAATTTGGAGTTTCGGAAGTTGGAAGCTGTTCGGATGCATATTCAGAGGTATAGGTTTGATGCATCATATGATATTTGGATTCACCACGGAGAGCATTTACTAGAACACGAACGTGGTCCGTCAGCCGTTGACTTTGGAATGATGGAAGAAATGAGAAATGTGATGGCAGACGTGGACCCAGAGGATGAGTATGGGTTGGAGAGCCGTGACGAGCAGTATCATAACTTGTACGAGGCAATGGAAACTAAATTGTATGAAGGTTGATCAATATCAAGGTGAATGACAAGTGGACAAATAGATCATTTAATGAGTTTCTTAAGTTATTGAAACTCCCATTCCCATCGATGAAACTTGTCAACTCACATTATGAGGCTAAGAAGTTACTTGAAAGTTTGGGTCTCGGCTATGAGAACATACATGTATGTAAGTAAGATTGTGCACTCTTTTATAAAGAGCATGCCAATAAAGAAACATGTCCAGTCTGTGGAGAATCACGCTGGCGAGAGAATAGTGGAAAAGGTTCTAAAAGCAAAATTCCACGTAAGGTTATGCGATATTTCCCTATGATCCCAAGATTGAAAAGGTTATTTGCAATGCAAGAGACCGCAAAAATTATGCGTTGGCATAGTATTGGCTAAGGGATGTGTAAGAAACCCGGCTAAGCCAGAAGGATGTGTAAGAAACTCGGCTAAGCCAGAGGGATGTGTAAGAAACCCGGCTAAGCCAGAGGGATGTGTAAGAAACCTAGCTAAGACAGAGGGGTCGATTGCTGAGGCATATGTGGCAAAAGAAGCATTAACATTTTGTGCTCGTTATTTCAATGACGTAGAGACAAAGTTCAATCGAACCCGTAGAAACCTAATATGTGAAGTGACATCACAACTTTTGGTTTTTCGATCACATTGCATCCCACTTAGAGGTCGCAAGAGCGTAGCTCTATCTCCGGAGAAGCATAAGCAGACACAATTTTATATTCTTAATAATTACCCCAAAATAGTCATGTATTTGCAGTAAGTGGTTTCATTATTTTAATATTCAATATATTATTATAGTTTTACATCATGTGGCTTAGAGAACACAAGCGAGAGTTGTTGGCGCGTGGTGTTAGTGACTTGGAGTTTCAGCAAAAACATGAATTTGAAGATTGGTTTTTCAAAAAGGTACGTCCTAACCCAAGCTAAATACAAACCAACATGAATTATGGGTTTATTAAGCTTATCCTTTTGACCCAAGCTAAATACGAACCAACATAGATATACCCAAACAACAAAAGTAAAAAAAAGTAATAGTATATTTCTCCCTTCATCTCAAAAAATGAGACTTTAGTTCTTAATTCATGAACTTCAGTTGTACTATAATCCTCGGTCAGTATCTAAAGAAGTGTATGCATTGGCGTCTGGATGTGACAATATTGCCCAATCATATGGTGGATGTGTAGTTAATGGAGTTCGTTTCTTAACTCATGACCATGACATTCGTCGGATTACATAAAACAGTGGTGTGTCAGTGCCTGGAGTGAGTGGACAAATGTATTATGGCATTTACAAAGAAATTATAGAACCTCATTATACTCGTCGGTTGTCGATTGTCCTGTTTCAATACAAATGGTTTAAATCTGATCATCATCGACATATTGTGCATGATAGAAACATCATAAATATAGACACCAGTACTGAGGATTACAAAGACGACCAGTTCATACTTTCCACTCAAGCTAGACAAGTATTTTATACCAACGACCCTTCTTGTCCTGCAAAATGGCAGATTGTCCATGAAGTTCACCATACTGTGGATGCTAATTCATTGACAAACTTATTAACTGAAGTAGATCTATTGCACCCCGATAACTCTTCATAATTCTCACTTTTTGTTGATCTTGGAAATCTCGAGTCTGTTGAGCTACATCAAGCTAACATGTCGTTTGACCACGTTGTTGAAACTCCTGGTCTATCTTCAAGTACAACTAAATCATATGACATGTATAGCGATGACGATGACATGGAAGATAACACCATAGCTGAGTACGAAAATGATGAACAACAAGATCCTATAATGAGTGATGATAAAACAAATGATGATTTGCAAACATATGACAGTGATTCCGATTGATATCGAGACAATACTCTTTTGTCTTTTGATGTGTATAATGGTTATTCTAATGATATATCGATAGAAGATAGTAATTGTGATTAATATCTTGACATTGCTAGTATTATCAGATTGTTATTTTTCTGATTCAAATTATTGTTTCGGGTTTTAGCTTAATTTTGGATGCCCTGGGTTGTGATGTTTTAATTTTTTCGTTCTGGCTTAATCAATTCTCATTAGGTGGATCAAACACTTTGATAATTCTCATCTCATTTGTATATACTTCTTTGCTTGTTTATCTATTTTTGTTTAGTTGATTTTTTTTTCTGCTTTCCACCACATTAATTTTAATTTTTCTCCAGATATTTAATAAGAACACTGAAACACAATTAGTGTGTGCCAGAAAAAGATGCAGAATGAGTGTATGTTATGGATATAAATGGTTGATGGATAAGTAGCATTCTTTGGATGTATATATATAATTTTGTTTTCATAGGCTAGGAAATGGAAAAAAAAATGAAAAAAAATATAAAACCAAATAGTTCGGCTTGAAACTGACCGATTGTTTCGGTCGATAATAGATTTTACACATTAGTTGGATTAGTTCGGCCCAATGACAATCAAATATATGAGACTTTTAAAAAAAAATTATCTCATGATGTTATTTACACAAGAAAAATAAAATAAATCAAAGGGGTTTAGTAAATGTGTTGTCAAACAGGGGAATTTAATTTTGTTTTCTTTTATCTAAACTTCATACTTTCATTAGGCTGAATTCTCGATTAATGCTGGTGCAAAATCGGAGATGAGTGACTATTTACTTATTTTATTTCTTTGTTTAGTTTAATATCCCAATGGCTATTTTTTTTTAAAATCAATTTCTTAGCTATTTACCACTTGACAAGAACTGGTTTTTATCAATTCTTATTACTTAGAAATCAGAACTTTTAGCTTGGGATGAATGTAGAAATTGGTCTTCTTTATTAAGGAAAATGTTTTGGGTTATATTATTTGTGTCATTTGAGTTCTTATTGGCTATATTATTTTTTGAGTTTTGTATCTCAATAGGAATGTCTACCTTCTTCGCTCGTTCCTGCATCTTGTTGCACTGCCTTGTTGGAAGTCTTCAGTAAGTCTCTATTATCTCATTGACTCCACATTATATAATTTGTAAAGTTTTATTGGTGTTTTGATTAACTTGTTCTTTTGTTGAATTTCTTGAGAAGAAATTGACCCTATGGAAGCTCGGGAGAACGCAATGCAATCCGCGATACATGAATCTTTTCCCGAACCTAATAGACGCCTCTTACAAAGGTAATTTAGCATATGCTCGTGATCTTTCGATATGTATAGGCCATTTTACGTGTTTACTTTCACTATAAAGTTATTCACTATTTTTCTAGAGTTTTTAAGATGATGCATACGATTTCGTCTCACGCTTCTGAGAATCGGATGACACAATCAGCAGTTGCGATCTGTATGGTGATTAACACGGATTTGTCATGATTTTTATATTATTTTTAGTTAGTTTTTATTGTTATTTTCGGTATAGGTTGGATAGATTGAGCGTAATTTTGTATTTTCTTATTTTCAGCTTATTTTACCGCGTTTTGATCTGGATTGATGCAATTAGGTGATATTTTGATGTTTTTAACCTTATAGCTAAGTAATAGGAAGAGTTCAGCATGAAAAGGATGAAGTATGATGATCGAGAGACAAAGATCGAGCTTTCCGGTGAAGGAGTAGCAAGAATTTGATGCTGCCGATTATCTATAATGGTTATTCCATCTGGAACCGTTATAGTAGCACTGCCGACGCTGCATGCCGAGCATGCCGACATTGGCTGCCGAGAGTTGCCCGTGTCGACCGATGCTTTCTGGCACCTATCGACGCACATGGCCGACGCAACTCTCTGTGAGCGTCGACCCATGGAGCGTCGGCCGACGCGCACCAGCCAGACCATCGACGCTGCCGAACGCTACGCGCCACCCCTGCCGACACCGACTAGCGTCGACCGCCCATGTCAAATGACGCGCTCGTCGATGCCAACGTGCTGAAAATGCATTTTTATGGTTTCTTGTGCGCCAAGTCATGAAATAACTATATAAACCCTTCATATTTCGGATTAAACACACACCCACGACTCAAAACACTTACCTATGGTTGAGAAAACTATTTTCAACACCCTATAAAATGTTTTCAAGATCTACATCGAAGATTCATGATCCGAAGTACCAAGACGAAGACATTCGTTCAAGCTCCGATTTCTCGACAAAGATCAACAATCCATAGTCCGAATTCACAGCAATCTTTCCACACATTTAGTTATTTAATAAGTTCTCTAAACTCTAGTTATTCTTAGTTTAATTCTAGATAATTTAGGTTTAATTATTTTGTTTGAGTTTTTAGTTTCGTTTATTTATTTCGAATCGTTTGAACCGTTGAATCGCTTAAGCTTTGAACTTTAAAATTTCATTTTTAATATTAATTAGTTGCTGCTTTTTATTTTTGTTCATGCTTGGTGATGAGATTGTTTATGTTTATTTTAATTATTGCTTATATTTGGGTAATTAATTGATAATTTAATTCATGTTATGCAATTGCTTGGGAATTTTAGAATTATTTTTGTTCTTGAGAATTCATATGCTTGATAGTCGTAGTAGTAGTTCAATCCATGCTAGTTAATTATAGTTGGTTAATTAGTTTAGTTTAATTAGTTTAAGATAATTAGTTATTTCTTTTCAATCTCATAGTTATAATTTCAAAACCTAAATTTATACAAGTTCTCGTGTTAAACATTGTGATTAAACAAACATTAGAAATTCCGAACATCAGTCCTTGAGAGACGACTCGAGTTAAACTTGTCAACCTACACGTGATCCCGTTCTCTTGCGGGCGAGCTATTAAATTTCTGACAATTATTTACAAAGTAGGCACACACAAAAGATCGAATCAAAAATTTGGCGCTGTGTCGGGGACTGAGATAGGTTTTGATAATGTTTGTTCATGTTATTTGCTTTTTCGTCTATTTGTATAAAGGTTCTTTATTTGACAATCGGTGCATTGATGTTTTGTGTTGTTGACGCATGGTCGTCGTAGCCTTTGAAACGGACTTGCTCCATTTATAGATAATGTTGAACGAGTCGGTAGACAAAGAAGACTCTTTCATTCCCCCGATGCAAATAATCATGATACAAATTCAGCCAACATGTCAAATATTACACCTATTGGAGGCCGAGAACCGGGAGGAAGAGGAGGAGGACGAACGAAGGGGGGCCAAGGGAAAGGGAATGACAATATCACCCCTCCACGCTACCAACCATATGGAATGCCACCTACCGATGCTCAAAACTTTGGAGAACCCCAAGACGACATTCGTCATGAAAACCCACTAATTAATGATCCTAATATCAATCAAGTACATAACGAAGGGAAAAACCAAGGGATCGTTAATGATGAGAACCAAGGAAGACACGCGATCCTCAATGAAGTAAACAACGAGGGGCTCCAAGACCAAGACAATCATCAAGTTGCATGTCCAAGGAACCAATTCAACCATCCACAACAATTTAGGAATCAAGCCAAAGCTCTAGCATACCTTGCACGGGTAAATGAGGAGATTTTGTGCAATCAAGTTGGTAATGACGGCCCCCGCCCCCGAACAACCAACAAAATAATGACAACCAAAATCGGGGGCGAGCACCGAACCGTTTCCAAAATAGAAGAGGTGGACGATATAATTGGCAAAACGATGATATGATGAATGATGATTACGAGGATGGGTACGAAGATAATGGATTCAACGAAGATGATGAGTACTATGAGAATAGGGAGGACTTCGGAGGTCATGCAAAATTTGGAGGGAGATGAGCCCCTCGATATCAAAATGTGCGTAGAAAAGGCGACCTCGCGTGCCCAACCATTGGACCATATAGATCACCAATAGTCTTAGGGCAAGCGGCTCGAGACTACCCCTTACGGGCCGATGACTTAAACAGGTTGCCCGCTTTCTACGGCTTGCCCAATGAAGACCCACTCAATTTCATTCAGGAATTTTACCAGCAACTATTAGGAGTACAAGCTAGAGGTCTAACAGTGGGACAGCTTAGGATGAGATTCATACCGAACACCTTGAAGGATAAAGCAAAGAAATGGCTTTTGTAATTGCAACCTAATTCCATAACTAATTGGGATATGGTGTTCAAGAAGTTTGTTGGAATATTTTACTCGACCCAGACGACAGCGACATTAAGGAGGGGAATTTCCACCTTCCAGCAGCAAGAAGGTGAATTATTCCATGAAGCCTAGGAGCGCTACAAAGAACTTTTTCTTACGTGTCCGCATCATAACAATGGTCCTGAGTTGGTGAATACCTATTTTCATGAAGGCTTATTGCCAATTTTCAAGCAGTACGTGGAGACGAAGGCTGGAGATTTTGGAGATCTAAATGCGGAGGAGGCATGGGATCTTTTCGAGTTTATGAGTGACAAGTCGAGTTAAAAGAGTTCAAGGCCTCGAAAAGTAAGAGTCAATGAGGTTTCAGTTGCGCGAGCAAAGGATGACAGGTTCGATAAACTGACAAAGCAAGTAGAGTTGTTGGCGAACATGATGATGAAGCAATAATCGCAACCTTCACAAGAGGCATGTGGCATTTGTGGAGCATTTAGAGTCGGAGCAAATGCGTGTTCAGTGACTTTTGATGACGAGACGAACGTAGAGGTCAACGCCATTTAAAATCTCCAACACAACAATTCTAGGCAGAAACCCAGAAACCAATTTCAAGCACAATGTGACTCTCCCTTTTTCAAGTGGGGTCCTGGGAACCCACATTATGCGCTTGTGCAGCCACAGAGCGACCCACAGTACCTTCCCCCGCCACCACCACTTACAAAGGGGCAAACGTCAAAGCCGATTCAACCAAATGATCAATTGTTGGTTTGGCAACAAAATCAAGTGACTAAGACGCTTCATAATAGAGAGGGACTTGCGAAAGTGAATGGAAAGATAGACGAACTCTCGAGAAAGGTGAATAGTATTGACAATCTCTCTAGGATAGTGCATGATCTTGCTAAGAATATGGAAAGGATGGATAGGATGATAGGACAATTAYCGGCTGACATTGCYAGATCAAATAAGGAAAATGACAAATTTRRYAGTGAAACYGAGCAAGCCTCYGCGATTAAGGTCCTACGTAGTGGAAACGTGATCGACAATGGAGTCGAGGTAAATGATGAAGGGGACAAGAGATGACGAAGATTCCAACACCGATATCACCAAAGGGAGATGTATCAAAGACGGTGGAACAATTGCATAAGACACCAAACCCTTACATTCCGGGATCTTTGAAAGAGAAGCTCATGAACAAAAACCCCACTTCGTCGATAGTTGAAAGAGTTCCATTTCCAAGTCACCTACGACCGGCAAAGGAGAACAAGAATTTCATGGAGCTTTATAACTTGCTGAAGAACGTCAACATCAACCTTCCTTATTTGGATGTGATCAAGACGATGCCGGCGTATGTGAAGTTCTTCAAGAAGCTTGCTACAAGACATAGGCATTCGGAGGCGAATCAGTACGTTCCACTAACAAAGGAGGTGAGTGCGTTATGCAAGCACCCGCTGCCTATGAAGGAGAAGGACCCTGGAAGATTTTGTGTCAACATTACATTGGAGAATGGACAACAAGCACGTGGAATGCTTGATCTTGGCGCAGGGATTAATTTAATGCCATACTCCATTTATAAGCAACTTGATTTAGGACCTTTGAAACCGACAACAATGCGTCTCCAACTAGCAAATCGTTCAATTAGACACCCATTAGGTATTGTTGAAGATGTTTTGGTACGGGTGGGTGAATTAATAATACCAGTTGATTTTGTAGTTTTAGATGTTGGAGAAATGCCAAATGAGACCAAGGGGCATACCATTCTTTTAGGCCGTCCGTTTTTGTCTACCTCCCATTCAGTAATTGATGTGAATAAGGGGAGGATGAGCATGTRCGTTKTAGGCGAGACYGTCACCTTTTCATTAAAAGATATGAWTAATTGCCCTTTGCCAGTAATGGAGGAAGAATMTTCGTTCATCGACRCGATATATTCTTGCGTCCAAGAACTCAAAAGCATAACAYTATTGGATGAGTCGYAAYTCYAGGARGACAATGATTTTCTTAGAGGGGAGGAGGTAGCCGAGCTTTTTGGTATTGATTTTTGTGACATTATAGCTGACCTCGAAATTGCCAACCCCAACGAAATTTTTGACGAGAAATTTGGAGAGCATGATAAGGTGGAGTACGGAGATCATCCACAAGTCAAGCATTAATCGTTGAAATACATCGAGCAAGCGACGTAAGACGTTGCGCTTCTTGGGAGGCAACCTAAATTTTTGTATCCTTTTGTAATTTCTATTTGTTTTTATTTTTTTTTAAGAATTTTTTCTTTGTTTTATTCTGATTAGAACAGGTGAAGAAGTCTTGGAACGCTGACCGAACCAAGCAGAAAAATCGACCAGACAGCAGGCGTCGGTCGACGCAGGCATCGACGCCTGCATCGACGCCCTGGAGTGCTCGCGTCGTCCGACGCATGGCCGAGGCATTGCTGACACACCTGCCGAGAAACATCTCTGTGTGCGTTGATGCACACGGCGTTGGTCGACGCACCCATCGACGCTCGGCCCACTTCGACCCGGATGCGCGGATTCGTCCCAAATTCAACCCTACCCGCCTGGATGATGGCCGACCCGCGGGTTTGGCCCCCTTAATACTTAAAATCATCCCCAACCCTCTTCTTCTCCTCTTTTACAAAAAAAAAGAAAGTTTTTCCAAAAATTTTCTTCCCTTTTTCTTCTACTTGTTTCTTTAAATTCCAACAACTCATAGCAAACCTTTGCTATTTTCTGAACCCTCTCATAATCTAAAGACACCATTCTTCATAAATTTCAGATTTGTTTTTTAAATAGGTGAAGGAAAGTTCAAACTTCAATTTCGGGTTGGGTTCGTTTTAACTTCAATTACCAAGGTACTTCGCTTGAACCTTCTTTGGGTACGTTATTATTGATGTTTGGCTGAGTTGAGATGCTTTTGGATTAAAGAAATATCTTAGTTCATATTTTCTTGAACACGTCGCCAAGTGCTCGACGAAATCCCCCAAAGAGTAAAAAGTTCAAAATTTCCACTTTTTCATCCGAATTTTGCTCACTATGTTTGGAGCGGGTAAGAGGAAGGCTTCATCGGGAAAACACGAGGATATCTCGGGGAGATACAATGCCCCGTTACCCATTTACGATAGTGATGAGGGGATGAAGTTCGAATCTTTTTGAGGTTGGGAAATGTCTTCTAATAGGACTATTCACATTAACGACATAGAGGAGCAAGCACAAAAAGGTTCGGAGCACCATGCTCAAATTCTTGCCTACATCGAAGGTCTCGGTAGCGAGGTATTCATCCGGATGGAATTGCCCGGTTACCGCGATCTCATGTATGAATTTTATTCGACCTTGCACATTTGTCGTAATAGAACTTTCAAGTGTCAACTTGGCGGGAAAGAAGTTTAGGTTAATGAAGATGTTTTCGGTGAGATTCTCGGATTGCCTACTGAGGGTGTTCACTTGATTCTCGATAATAAGGTGTTCGACCTTCCCACTTTTTTGGCGGAAATAACGAGGGGAAATACGGGGGGTTGCAAGCGGTACCCTTGTGCACGGATTGGCGATGAGGCTATGTACATTCTTATAAGATCCTTGCTCAAGTCATTTTACGCGAGGAGGAGTCAACGAATGTGATCAAGCTGGAGCTTTTAGTTCTTCATTGTCTACTTAACGATGGCCTCGACTTTACCCTTTATTCATAAACGGGCTTCAAAACGTAACCGGAGGGAAATCGGGTAGTTAGAAACCGCTCCTCGCGTTCGCACCTTATATCACCGGACTTGCCCGTCACTTCGGGTTTGATCCGGCCGATAGCGGCTTTTCTCATCTCGGGATATCTTATCTCTCGGTAATGCGTGTTTCGGATACTAAGGCGAAGAACGTTGGACAAGGAGGATCCTCGTTACATTATATCAACGAGGATAATGAGGAGGTTCCACAAGCGACCCCACATGCTGATGCGGGCCAGAGTCCCAATTAGGGTCGATTTATCGAGGAGAACCGAGCTTTTCAAGAGAAAATGTTCGAGAGATTTCAGTCGATGGAAACAAAGTTCGACACTAGTGACCGTCGTAATCGACGAAGCCTTCGGAAGATCAATGCTCATCTCTCTCGGCTCGAGGAATGTTTCGACACTGTTTACCCGCCTCCCGCCACCGAGACCCAGCCAGAGATGGACATTGACGGTAATCTTGCCGACAACCTTTCCACCGAGTTCTAATATCCTTTATTTATTTATTTAAAAATAATAATAAAAAAAAAAACATATTAGTTAGTTTGTTTTTGTTTTTGGTTTGTTTTTGTAGGTTTTTATTTCAAGACAATTCCAAATCACGATTTCAAGACGAAGGATTATTACACAAGCGTTTTGAAGAGACTCAACTACCAAACTTTGAGGGATGTTCTCTTATATCCCTTGATTTTATTTTATTTTACTTATGGCAATCAGGAGTTTGCCTCGTTTTTAAAGGAGGGGGATGGTTGAGTGTGATTTATAGTAGAAATTTGTGCAATTTTCAAAAATTTTTTGGGTTTGTAGTGCTAAATTCTAACGTGATTGATCACAATTTTTGCGCTGAATTATTTTTGTCTTGCTTGCCTGTCGAAGTTAATTAAGTATGATTTGATGTTCTTGTCTTTTAGCGTGTATAAGTGCATAAATCTTTCAAAATTATTATTTATATATTGTAAAATGGTACTTGGTCGCAAATAATTTTGCAAAACCTTAAAAGCAGCGTCAATTCAAAACTTTTTCATGCAAAAATCCATTGAGTAGCCTGAGTGACTATCATCTTTGCATGTGCTTGAATGAGTTCTGTTTTGATAACTCTTTGAAACCGCTGTGTGTAGTTGACTTTGAACATGACGTTAAGGCACAGAAAAAACCCTATTTCCGGCCATATCCATATATTATTAGCCACTATAAATTCCGAATGAGCCAATCATAGCCAAATAATCCATTTCCATTAGCCATGAGTGATTTTTGAGTCGACTCCTGCCAACCATTAAAAGCGTGGGGTAGGAGGAGTTCGTTTTATTGGTTAGTTGAGTTTTGGGAATTTACTATGGGATTTATGATTTTGTAATAGTATTGAGGACCACCATCCTTAAAAAAAAAAAAAAAAAAGATCCCATAAAAATAGAAAAGGGACAAAATTAAAAAAAAAAAAAAAAAAAAGGATGGTGAGTCTAGTTAGATCGTGTTGAGTAAAGCTAATAAAGTCTTGTGTTTATTGTTTATTTTATTTTATGAAGCCTAATGTTGAAAAGGCATGAGTTGTGTAGAAGCATATTATAAGCTTCAATTGTATTTAAGTGGTTCGCGCTACAAGTCGGTTTTAGAATTTCGAGTTGAGAAATAGCCTATGTTTAAAGGCTACGTTATGAGAGTTTAGTGAGGTTTTTCTTTTGACTGAGGTGAAGCACTTTGCTTCGTGATTAGATTAGGTTGAGTGAGTTATTTAGCCACACGACTTAAATATTCCATACTCGTCCAAAGAGCCTTACATTACAACCCGTAAAGACCTTTTCGATTCCTTGTTGATAACACATTTGATTTGCGATTGAGAAGATATTGATTTTCGGTGATTGTTTATTGTATTTGTATTTGTATGATTTGAGTGTATACACGTCCAATGCAGTAATGCTTGAGTGCTTTGAGCGAACACCCCTATATATTTCCCTTAGTGAGGATGCATGAATTTGATTTTGGAGCGACAAGGTAATAAGGGTGGAGTGTTTGAAGTTACATTGCATGTATCTAAATTTTCAAAATTATCTATGTAGCATCGCACGACTCATTGTTCGGACTGATTTTCATTCTTGTTAGTCTTTGAAACTATCATTTGTTCGAGGACGAACGAACCAATAAAGCGTGGGGTAACACGGATTTATCTTGATTTTTGTTAGTATTTTAGTTAGTTTTTATTGTTATTTTCGGTATAGGTCGGATAGATTGAGCGTAATTTCGTATTTTCTTATCTTCAGCTTATTTTACCGCGTTTTGATCTAGATTGATGCAATTAGGTGATATTTTGATGTTTTTCACCTTATAGCTAAGTAACCGAAAGAGTTCAGCACACAAAGGACGAAGTATGATGATCGAGAGACAAAGATCGAGCTTTCCGGTGAAGGAGTAGCAAGAATTTGATGCTTCCGATTATCTATAACGGTTATTCCATCTGGAACCGTTATAGTAGCGGTGCAGACGCTGCCTGCCGAGCATGCCCACACTGCCGACATTGGCTGCCGAGAGCTGCCCATGTTTACCAATTTTTCCGGCACCTATTGACGCACATGGCCGACGTAACTCTCTGTGAGCATCGACCCATGGAGCGTCGGCCGACGCGCACCAGCCAGACCATCGACGCTGCCGAACGCTACGTGCCACCCCTGCCGACACCGACTAGCGTCGACCGCCCATGTCGACCGACGCGCTCGTCGATGCCAACCTGCTGAAAATGCATTTTTAGGGTTTCTTGTGCGTCAAGTCATGAAATAACTATATAAACCCTTCATACTTCGGATTAAACACACACCCACGACTCAAAACATTTACCTAGGGTTGAGAAACCTATTTTTAACACCCTACAACATATTTTCAAGATCTACATCGAAGATTCATGATCCAAAGCACCAAGACGAAGACGTTTGATCAAGCTCCGATTTCTCGACCAAGATCAACCATCCATAGTCCGAATTCACAGCAATCTTTCATCACCTTTAGTTATTTAATAAGTTCTCTAAACTCTAGTTATTTTTAGTTTAGTTCTAGATAATTTAGGTTTAATTATTTCTTTTGAGTTTTTAGTTTTGTTTATTTATGTCGAATCGTTTGAACCGTTGAATCGCTGAAGCTTTGAACCTTAGAATTTCGTTTTTAATATTAATTAGTTGCTGCGTTTTATTTTCGTTCATGTTTGGTGATGAGATTGTTTATGCTTATTCTAATTATTGCTTATATTCGGGTAATTAATTGATAATTTAAATCATGTTATGAAATTGCTTGGGAATTTTAGAATTAAGTTTGTTCTTGAGAATTCATATGCTTGATAGTCGTAGTAGTAATTCAATCCATGCTAGTTAATCATAGTTGGTTAATTAGTTTAAGATAATTAGTTATTGCTTTTCAGTCTCGTAGTTATAATTTCAAAACCTAAATTTATACAAGTTCTCGTGTTAAACATTATGATTAAGCAAACATTAGAAATTCCGAACATCAGTCCCTGAGAGACGACTCGAGTTAAACTTGTTAACCTACACGCGATCCCGTTCTCTGCGGGCGAGCTATTAAACTTATGACAATTATTTACAAAGTAGGCACACACAAAAGCTCGAATCATTTGGCTCCATTGCTGTTGCGTCCTCTTTTAGCCGGTGTTTGTGAATTAGAGGATGACTATGATACCAATGGAGATAATTTTGCTCAGCTTATTGCTGCCACCAATGCTGCTAATAATGCCAAGGGGATTATTACGATGCTCCTGGAAGAGTACGATAATATTTTTGACGTTTGTTATAGTCTCTTCTTTGTTATATTATAATTACAAAAAACAACTTAGAAATTCGAAGCTACCCTGAGGTTTGATTCTATTTTATATTGTGCCCTCATCCGTAAATTGACATGACGGGATTTGCTAATGTCATCAAGTATTTTACAATTACACTCCCTCAATTTTTAAAAATATGACAAATAGCCCCACCTTTTTTTCAATTATTTGTGCTATTTAGATAAGTGAGTGACGTAATTGTAAAATGCAAGACAAAAAGGGGTCTATTTAGAAGCTATAGCGAGAAGTTGAGGGTTGCAATTGTCAAAATATTTGATGCCATCAGCAAATTCCATTAGCTTCACTAACGGTAGGTGCGAAATGTAACTCTAGTATAATTTTGTAACTTTAAAAGGTGGTATTTTTTTCATTAATTTGTTATTTTTGTGTGATTAGTCCAAAACTATTTAATTGTGAGGTACCTGAATTCTCTAAATTTATAACTTGGATGATTTGTTTGCTAAAAGTGTATATAAAAATGAAAATAATGTCATAATTGCTTGTGAGATTTATTTTCATAATATTTTCGCTAGTGATAGTTTTTTATTCACTCACTTTCATATTCTCAATTATCAATCATGTCCAATTATAATTTCACTCAGTTATATCTGTAGCATTTTAAAGATTTTATGTCGTTTCATGTCAATTACTGATATGGTCATACATTGTTTGAGTCCTTAATATTGAACAAAGCTTTTGACTGAATGGTGATATCTTGAACAGACATGGAGGCGTTGACCTGCGAATCAAATCATGTGCTATTGTTATTTATTATTTTGTTGATTTTAAAAAATAAATCGTTCTAAATAATTTTCTTCTAGTTGATTATATGTAAATGATGCACAATTGTAAATATAATGTGATTTAATCAGTTGATTTTTATCTTCTTTTTTTTAAGATAAAAACATGGGTTCGTTGGATGTTGCTAGAGCTGAGCTAGCGCTCACACTTTTTTATCTGAACAAAGCCGAAGCTAGGGATAAGATATGCCAGACCATACAATATGGTTCGAAATTCTTGAGTAATGGAGAGCCCGACACAACACAAAATATCGACAAATCGACTAGCTTGGCTAGAAAAGTCTTTCATTTGTTCAAGGTCGGTATTTATTGTAGGTTCGTATAGGATTTCTGCAATGAGCTGTTTTTAACCTTATTTATGAATCATCTCGTTTTTTACAGTTTATCAATGATCTCCAAGCTCTGTTTAGCCTAAATGTTCCAGGGACTACACTTCCTCTAATTTTGTTGGGAAAGGTATTAAAAATCCCTAATTATCAGTTCCATTGTTTCCGGATAATAGTGTACTTCGATTCATGGCAATAATGCTTGTAAATATTTTTCCGCTCTAATATTTTATGTTTTAGATAAATTCTTTGTTGATGTTGATGATTTTAGTGTATTATGTACTATGATGATTTGGTGTATTTTTTGGTGAAATATTAATATATTCTCAATATTTAATATATATATATATATATATATATA
>BMAC01000266.1:308061-334154 GCA_014905375.1 Phtheirospermum japonicum | reverse complement strand
GTTATTACTTGAATTCGGTCCACAAGTTTTCAAGTCTTGTGATTGACTATTGATAATGTTTTGCTAAAACTAGTAGTTGCATTGTGCTTATAGTCACATAATGTGTACAGACCAATTTCTGTTAAAATGTGAGATTCTGGCATTTGTGGCAGATGGTTTATACATTACTGGTAGCTTGGTATGATAAAATATAGATCAGAAGGTTGAAGATGGTGCTAAATAATTAGTTTAGTTTTATATACGAAGAAGGAAGACGACTCTGGACGATGATGACGGAGAAGAATTGCATCGTTTCCCAGGGTAAAAAGTTTTCCGAACAAAATATCAGATTTTATGATTGGTAGTAATATTCATATTAATTGATTAGAATAAGGGACTGTTTCAGAACAATAATTTATATATTATAAATTCCTTAATCATTGTAAATTTATGTTTTAATGACAATGAGCATACTTTCTTATTGCATTTAATATGGTCAGTACTTTTTATATATAATTACCCAAAAATAAAAAATAACATGCGTACACCACTTTAAAGAAAAATGCTAGATATTTAAACACAACTACTTAAACTCAAAGATTAAAAAAAAAAAACGATTATAAAAAAAAAAAAGAAGAAGAGGCTATCAAATGTTAGATCATTATTTCAAAACTGCAAAACGAACATAAATGAAAAAAGAAGGATAATATTTCTTTTGCTAATGGTCTCTAGATAAAGTGCTACTTAATGCCAATTATAGTATGACACTACTATTTTCCTTTTAAGTATCACTTAAATTTACCAAGACATTGCTCGCATGTTGTTATTAATTGTTGTAATTAATAATAATTAAAAAAAAAGTTCACACCACATAGTATGATGAAAAAGGAAATTAAAAAAAATGAATAAGTACAAAGCAATCTAGGCGGAGGAGAAAAGGAAAATAAAAATAAAAATTTCCTTGGGTATAGAAAGAACGTCATATGTGGGATTGTAGATTTACATTAATTAGATTTGCTTAACTAATGACATTAAAGACCCTCTTGCGAATAGTAAGTTATTAAGTCAGTAACATATTCCATCTTGAGCGTTCATCAATCCCAAATAAAGGGATCACATGGGTTCCTAGTTCCCACCCTTCGGAATCGTTCATATGATCCTAATTATATATATATATAGGGATTGGTTCACCCTGTGTGGGAACTAGGAACCTGCTAAATTACATAGTATATGATGCTAATTATGAATCATGTACATAATAATAGTAAAAATTAAGGTAACATAAAAATAGTAATGTGAAAATATAAGTAGCATTTTGCATTATTTGAATTAGCATCACATATAATGTAATATAGCGGTTCATAAAGTTTCCACACAGAGATTTAGTTCTCGCATGATCCTAATCCTATATATATATATATATATATATATATATATATAGGGGTGGGTTCACATGGGAACCAATCCCTGTGTGGGAACGTCATAATTTGCATTTGTAATAATTTAGTTTTAAATTCATAGTTGGAATTAATCTGAACAAAACTATTAACAAAGTAGTTTGGAATTAATCTAAGCTAAAAGATAGTTTCATCTACTAACAAACTAGTTTGTAATTAATCTGAACAAAACTAGTCCCATATATTGACATGTAGTTTGGAATTAACAAGTAGTATGAAATTCTTTCAAACCAAGAAATAGGAACATATATTAACATGTAGTATGGAATTAGCAAAGTATTATGAAATTATTCTGAGCCAAAAAACAGGTCTGTTTATAACATCACCAAACAAAGTGACAAAGTATCACATCAAATACTTCCAACAATGATAGTGAAATACTAAATTCACAATATCCACACTACTAGTTGATACCTATAAAAAAACATTAATAATTGAAGTGTTGCATGGGTTCGTCACAATGGCCTCAATAATTCCAGCCTTTAATTTATGAATAGTGCTTTTTCCAATACTCGTAGGCATGATCATCTTCTGCACCTCATGCTTCATGAACAAACATTCAAATATCACACAATCGGGACTGGAAAATTTCAACAAGATGCGTTTAGTATGAGAACGAGATTGTAAGCCACACATGTTAGATAATCAAATTTCATACTACAAAGATATGACCATATATGACATAGTTAAATTTCATTGAAGAAGTTTAAATTTGATTGGACTAGTTTTGAATTATTCAAGGGTAGTTTCAAAATTGAATAAAGTAGTTTTGAATTTTTGAAGAATAGTTTTGAATTTTACACGAGTAGTTCTGAATTTTTTCACGAGTAGTATGAACTGTACGAAATGGAAATTTTGAAACTACCCTTGAAAAATCAGAACTACTCCATTCAACTTCGGAACTACCCTTCGCATACTGCCATAGTACGAAGGAAAATAGCTAACTATATAAACTACATTAGAAATATTAAAATAGCAAGCTCATTAAGTACAATTTGAAACTTCTCAATTTACAAACTACTCTGGAATTTGGAATTTGTTCCTCAGAATTATGATGCTATCATGATATTCCAAACTTCAATAAAATATCATGATATATAAACCTGAATTTTTTAAATACTATGAATTTGTTAAAAATCATGATATTACAAACTTCAAAAATACCCACTTTTAACTTGAATTTAAAGTTTGTTAAATAATCTGAATTTATAAACTGTTAATTAACTTGAACTACTCTTAATTTCTTAACTTGAACTATAAATCCCAAACTACTAAGAAATCAAATTACTATTTTTCTCAGCCCGTGCTGAACCAAAAGCCCTTGGCAGACAACTTATACTAATAGTTCTGGATTTTTGAAACAATACAATTCCAAACAAGATTACAAACTACATGTCAAGGGCTTTCGTTTCCGATAACTTGAACTACTTAGAATTTCATAAGTAGAACTACAAATTCCAAACTACTAAAAAAAAAAACTATTTTTCTCAGGCCGTGCTGAACCAAAAGCCCTTGGCAGACAACGTATACTATTAGTTCCGAATTATCAAAACAATACAATTCCAAACAAAATTACAAACTACATGAACTGGAATTGACTTTTACCTACTCCAAGCAAGTCCAGCACAATTACAAAATAAAAAAAAAAAATTAACTTCTGTGTACAAAAATACAAAATAAAAAATTTAATTGTGTGCTTTATTCTTTTTAATCCTTCTCGACATATTTGCAAAAATGACTTATAGCCGTATACACTTCTCCTGGAATGGATTGTGCGGGATTTTTTGTCCCCTTTCTGATTTCAACTTCTTTCACAATCGGGATTCGATTCTGGGTGCAACCGGGATTGAATTCGTGGAATTGGAAACTCTCCGCTCCATTCGTATGATATTCACGAATATTATATGAGTTTTCAGCACCTCAGCTTGAATTGAAACTCTCTCTTGAAATCGTATCCAATTTTTGGGATTCACTACAGATTTAGGGGAAATAACTCTACTACGGAGGTGAATGTTGACAACAATTATATTGATTTTGTGCGGCAAATTCTACAATTGATGATTTGGGGGAAATAACTCTACTACGGAGGTGACTGTCGACAACAATTATATTGATTTTTTTGCGGCAAATTCTCCAATTGAATCCCAAACTGTGATTCGCTTTGGATTTTTGGGGGTACTATGGTATTGTAAATTTGTTAGCGGGATTTTTTTGGGGGAAAAGGAAGAAAAAATTAGATCGGATCGACATATTTGAAGATATGAGAAAATAGAAAATAACCAATACGTGGACGTTCTTTTTCAAGGGGTACTTTAGTATTTTGTTACAATAATTATATCAGTGGGGAATTTTAATATTCTATGGAGTTTAAGGGAATTATTTCTGATATTTTGGAGTAGTTGAGAATTCTCCCTCACACACACACACACACCACACACACACACACACACCACACAACACACACACACACACACACACACACACACACATATATATATATATATATATATATATTATATATATATATATATATATATATGGATAGATAGATAGACAGATAGATAGATAGATAGATAGATAGATAGAGTGAGTGAGTGAGTGAGTTATATTTATAGTGTGTGTATGTGTATCAGTTTTATTAAAAAGAGACGGGTAAAACAAACACACTTTTAACCTGAGAGGAAGTACTGAGGATCATAAACTCAATCATAATAAAGTAAGCAATACTCATATAATACAAATCAAACACTTCAAAATTATTATTTACCTGTCTTTATTAAATTAATGAACATGACCAATCAAGTAGGATATAGAGAAATCCAAACCTTATCAACCTGAAATGCTAAGGTTGTCCAAATAATAACACAACAAAATAATTTACAAAATAGATTTCCCCGAACTGAAACAATCAAAAGTGTTTTCCATGGAAAACCCTGGTTTCATATACCCTAAAAATATAAGATGAGTAAACCATCACCGCTCCAAAGAATAACACAAAAAGCACGCCTAATGCTTCCTGATGCTGGTGATTCTATCAATTACCGTACGTAAAGCACACCTAATGATGGTGGTCTATAAAAATGTGCCTAGAAAATTTCAAGTATTAACATTTTAATAGTTTCTATCATCTTATAAGAGTAAGAGAAAATGCTTCACATTAAACGATTGACCAATTTCAATTCAACCACAAAACTTCTTACCACCTCCATCCATACTCTCTTCTCTTCGTTGGCCCAGCCCCTCTCCGACAACCCCACAACATCAGCCATCACCCAAATACATTAGAAACTCACACTACAACACACTCATAAACACGTTGCACACACAAATATACTTACATATACGCACAACCATATTCATACAAAAATGCACACAACCAGCCCATAAACAGAACCACCACGGTGCCTCACTAACCTTCGGACTTTCCGATATGGCGGTCCAGGAGATGAAAAGTGGAAGAGACCGAAAGACGCTGAAATTAATTGAAATTGATCAATATTTCGAGCTCAATATCATAACTAAAAATAACTCTAAACATAAAATTGATTGAGGGCTTATGAAGCTAGTGAAAAGAAAAACAAATCTATATATTATACATAAAATTTTGACCTGCGGTTGTCCAAAAATTAGCCGTCAAACATCGACTACGCGTCGCTTGGTTCACAGAAAATCTGCAGCAAATAGGAATCTCGTCGGCATTTTTCCAATGATCCAGAGCTCCGATCGTCCATCAGGAGGTGGCGTTGGAAACCTTACTAAACAGGCTATTTACGGTATAAATTTTGTTGTAAGTCTGGAGAACTGCCAAAAGGTGGTGGTGCTTGACAGCTCTCGACAAAGAAGAAAACGGGTTACAAAATTGATGATCCTTACCTATTTGAACGCTGGGGAAAAAATAGATTTATTAGATAGGAACATTAGATAACAAGCCAACACGTGGCCTAGTGTTGGGGCAATATGGGCTTCCCTTTTGGGGTTAGTTTATAGACTCAAATCTTTGGGCCAACCTTGGGCTCAAGGGTTTGAGCCTATTAAATTGGGATAGGTTTGAAGGATTTTGAACTCGATTTAATACAATGAATTAAAATAAAAATATACTATGTGTATTTTCTCCCGCTACGAAATAAAATAAAAAAAAAAAAAATTTCATATCCAAAATACATTCCAATAAAATATTATTGAAATAAAAAAATTTCGATTGAAATGAAATAAAAATAGTGATATAAAGAATAATTAAATTTAATTAAATAAATTATTAGGGTAAATAGACGGGACTTTACACAACCCATGTCTTGTATGTCTAATCACTATTTATTAATTGTTTTTATTATTAAATAATTTTATATTTTAATGTTTCGATTGAATTAGTTAAAAATTTTATTTACATATTTATAAAAGTTCAAAAGATATCACATTTTCAACCCATGTCCAATCTCTATTTATTAATTATTATTATTAAATAATTTAATATTTTAATATTTAGGTTAAATTAGTTAATAATTATTAATTCCATACTAAGAAACATTCAAAATAGGCAATGCTTCTAAATCGTGTCTCATTACCGTTGTCTAATTAATATTTAATAGTTATTATTATATAATTGAATATTTTTATGATTAGTTTATATTAGTTAAAATATATAGTTACATACTTAGATTATTTATTTCAAATAACTCGTAATTTACTTATATAGAATATTTTAATAATTCTAAATAAAACTTATTTAATTATTTTAATAATTTTTTTTGTAATTAAAATGATGTCATATGTAATTTATCATTTAATTACGATAAGTAATTTAGATTGTTTTTTTTCTCTAATCATATGTGACTTGATTTTTATTTTTATATTTGGAGAATAAAAGAGAAATATTGAATTAAATAAAAAGGAAATTATTGAATCAGGCAAAATATAATGAAAGAAAAATATTAAATTAGGCAGAATTTAGTAAAAAAATATTAAATTAGGCAGATATTAGGCTCTGATGACACATAAGCAAACGAAGCACTATAATTTTCTATTCGCCAAACGAAGAATGAGAAACAGACATATAGGTTATGAAGATTTTTTATTAAATTTGTTACTCAAGATTCGTCAAAAGATAAATAAATAAAATATTTGTAATCATTAAAAAAATTTAATTCTAAAAATAAAAAATTCAAAAGATATTGTTTTCACAACTCGTGACTCGTACCTATACCTAATCACTATTTATTAACTAGTATTTTCTAATTTTTAAATAATTTTATAATTAATGTTTAGATTAAACTCGTTAATAATTTAATGTACATACTTAAAAAAATTCAATAGTTGTCACATTTTCAACTCATGCCTAATCTCATTAATTATTATTATTAAATAATTTTATATTATAATATTTAGATTAAATTTATTAATAATTCTTAATTAAATACTAGGAAAAATTCAAAAGATACGATATTCCTAACCTGTGCCATATTGTACTAGTGTCTAATATATATATTTTTAATTAGTATTATATAATTATGTAGTTTTTATGTTTAGATTAAATTCGTTAATAATATTTAGTTACACAGTGAGATTATTACAAATAACTCATAATTTACTTATATTTTATATTTGAGATTATAAGGATAAAATTATTTTAAGTTTTATTAAATACAAAACTTGTTTAAAATATTGTCATGATTAAGTTTTTTCATAAATTTACATTATCTTATAAATATTTATTTTAATAAAGATAACTAATTTAGTTTTTTCTTTAAAATTATATATGACTTTTTATATTTTTATATTATAATAACAAAAAGAAATATTGAATAAGGCAAAATATAATGAAAGAAAAATATTAAAAAAGTTATAAAATAATAAAAGAAAAAGATTAAGTTAAGCAAACTATAATAAAAGGAAATATATCAAATTAGGTAGACATTAGGTAGACAAAATCTAGATAATTATTAAATAAATTTGGAATATATATATATAAAATAAAAATAAAATTCATAAAATCATTTAAATAAATATTAAAAATCTAAATAAGTATTTAATAAGTTTAATAAAAAATATAATATAAAATAAAAATTGAGAAATGAGGCAACAAATTTTAAATAATCTATTATAAAAGGTTATATTAAAGTATTGTATATCTTGTGAATATGTTTTAAAGTTTTCAACATGAGATATTCACACGTAAAAGATTTATTACTCATGGGTTTAAACTATTTTTTTAAATGAATATATATATATTCTTTCAATTCATTCTTTTTATTTATTTAATAATAGCTAATATTTCTTAATTTGCTGAGATATAAAATAGTTATTTATAATTGAAGTACCATTCTAATAAATATTGAAGAATTAATTAGAATTGAAACATTATTTATTTATGTTTTTGGATTATATATTATGTCCAATTTATTTTATTGTTTTATAAATTTAAAAGATTTTTTATTTTACATTACTTAGATTTATTAGATAACTATGTAATTCTTAACTATAAATTAATTTCAAAATGTTGGAAATTTATTTTATATTATTTTAATAAATTTTCTTATTTTCATGAATCTTTTTTTATTTATTGAATAATTATGTTTAATTAGAATATGATAGTATATTATAATATCTTATAAGTTAATCCTATTATATTTATTTTTTTTGATTTATTTTATATTATAATACAAATTCTCATATATTATTGATTTTCTTAATATTTTTTTTATTTTTTTAATTAATCATAATTTAAATATAAACTTGTATATTCATTTAACTTATAATTATATTTATTTATTTATTTATATTCTTGAATATTTATTTTCATTTTTTCATTTATTAAATATTTTGTGTAATTTATTTATACAATTATATATTTATTTTAAATAATTTCATATTTTAATTATTGTGTTTAGGTAAAGATTAGTTTTGTGATTATAGGTTTAAATTAATATAAATGAATTCCTTAATGGGAGTACAAATGGGGTACAACTATAGTAAAACTGTAGTTTCTTTTATTTTATTTGTACTGTTAATGAATAGAATTTGATCTAAACCAAATCTAATTATATAAATAGGGCTACATGTGCGTAGATATTTTGAAGAGATGTTTGCCCATAGAATATTAAAATTATTTATATTTTCTGATTACTTTGTAAAGTATGTAAACTTGTATATTTCTTATTTCTTATAGTGTTAGTAAGTAACCAAAAAACAAAATCATGGACTTTACATTCTTAAATTATACATTTAATTATTATAGTGCATACTTATTTATAAAAGAATATTAAAATAATATTAGAGAACTATAAATCACTACAAGAAATTTGATGTTCGATGACGATAAGTTTTGTCACTAAATGTCTATTTTTTCGTCACTAAAGAGAAACGGTGACGAAAAGTGAGCGTCACAGCGGTTGTCATAGTATTGCTGTCACCATTGGTGAAAGTGACAATTTTTTCAAGCACGTCACTAAATGTTCGGTTTTGATGACGCTGATGTAAATTGTCATCATAGATGATACTATTTGGTGACGCAGAATTCGTCACGTAAGTGATTGAAAAATTGTCATCAAAAGATCAATTTTGTCACCATATGTTAACATTTTCAATGACGAGCACTTAATTTGTCATCAAAACATTTGACTTTCCGTGACAAACATAACTACAGTGACAATTTTTCAATAACTAACTCACGTCTTGTGGGAAAACTACCGAGATCTATCACAAAGAAATATAATATGAAGGTGGTTGCCATATTAGAATCCAAAGATGTTGATGATATAGAGTTCAACACCTTAGTTGGAAACCTTAAGCAATATGAGATGGAACACCTTGGTTCTAACTCAAAAGACAAGAATGTTGCTCTTTACTCTAATGCTAGCTTTGACAATGATGAAGATGAAGAGGAATTTGACATGAATGGGATTAAAAAAAAAAAAAAAATGGAGCCCACTACTCTTGAGGAAGACGAACTGTCCTTCGTGACCCAACGTTTTAATAATTTTCTAAAGAAAAATAAGAGCATGGGAGGATCAAGCACAAAGACCAAACCATCGGTGTCTGCACCAAAGTTCACTGGACGCGCTCTTCCCAGATCACAGTCCACATCATCAATACCCAATGCATCTAACTCCCTGAAACCACTCAGTGAGGTACAGTGCCATGAATATAAGGGCTGGGGACACTACAATAATGAGTGTGCTAACACTCTCAGGAAAAAGAGCATGGTTGCCACGGACTTCACTGAGGATGTCAATGATTCCGACTCACCTGAACCTGTTCCATCCCTGTTTACTAATATTGTGTGGGACGATGACGTCTATGTTGGCAACCTCGCAACCAACATCGTATGCCTGAATGCAGAGACTGTTGATTATCTTGAAGAGTACGAGCAGTTGAGTGTTGATCATAAGCAACTGTTTGTCAGTTGGGGGAAACATGTACTCAAGGTCAAGGATCTCATGAAAGAGGTTGAGAAACTAACCAAGGAAAAGAGTGATCAAATTGACATAATTTTCCGATTGGAATCATCACTCACCAAGAAAGATGCTGAGCTAGAAAAGGTGAAAACTGAGTTGAAGAGGGTTCAAGGAACCATCACAGATCTGAACAAGGGGAAGGCAAAGCTCGATGAAATATTGGAGATGAGTTTCCCCAAAACCTCAAAGCATGGAATTGGATATAAACCAAATCAGCCATCACAATCCTCAAGTCAAGAACAAAAATTGCCTAAACGGCACAAGAAGAGGAGGAGACAGTTCGTGTGCCATCATTGTGGCGAGCCAGGTCACATTCGACCATTTTGCTGGAAGATTATTGGCGAAAGAAGACACTTTCAGAGAACAAAGGTGGCAACTAAATCTCATGTTGGTTCCCATGTTACCAACATCAATACCAACACCATGTTCAAACAAGTGTGGGTCAAGAAAAATAACATCAAGTGCAATATGATCCATACCTCCCCAAAGTCCCACGTCCCTAGAGCCTGGTATTTTGATAGTGGATGCTCGAAGCATATGACTGGGTCAGAGGAGCTACTTTCCAACATTGTCTTATTTCGAGGTGGAAAGGTAAAGTATGGTGGAGGCGAAAATGGACAAATAGTTGGTCAAGGAACTCTCCATGTTCCCGGAGTTGTAACCCTGGAAAATGTGTTGCTAGTAGAAGGACTTATTGCAAATTTGATAAGCATAAGTCAACTGTGCGATGGAGGTTTTAGTGTCAAATTCAACCGTGAGAAGTGTGAAGTCTATGAGGAGAATGGACCGTGTATTCTCACTGGTCAAAGGACTTCTGATAACTGCTATCAAATCCAAAGTGATGCCTTTTGCAAGTTGTCTCAATTAAGTGATGCTGAGGTATGGCATCAAAAGCTTGGGCATGTAACCTACAAGATGATGGATAGGTTGGACAAAGAAGAAGCTGTGGATGGGCTACCTAAGATCAACACCAAGATCATTCCTATGTGCGAGGCATGCCAGAAAGGAAAGTAGGTCAGGGTGCCACATCTAGTTCAGCAAAGTCTCACTACATCATCTTGCTTCGAACTCCTTCATATGGACCTTATGGGACCACTTGAAGTCGAGAGCCTAGGCGGGAACAGGTATGTTTTAGTTATTGTAGATGATGTCTCTCGTTTCACTTGGGTAGAGTTTTTAAAAGAAAAATCTGAAACTTTTGAAGCTTTCGAAAAACTTGCAAAGATGATGTGTGTAAGATTTGATGTGAACATTGGTAGGATTAGAACTGATCACGGAAAAGAATTTGACAAATGCATCTTTCTCTAAATACTGCACTTCGGAAGGTATTAGACATGAGTTTTCTTCACCTATTACCCCCCAACAAAATGGCATAGCTGAACGTAAAAATAGATCTCTTGCTGAGATGACTAGAACTATGCTCATTTCCAATGACATTGCAAAAAGATTTTGGGCTGAAGCTATGAATACTGCATGTCATATTATAAATAGGGATTATTTTAGACCAGGGTCATGTGCAACTCCCTATGAGTTGTTGATGGGTAAAAAACCAAACTTGAGCTATTTTCATGTTTTTGGATGTATTTACTATTTGCTCAATGATAGAAATCATCTAGCTAAACTGGACTTAAAAAGTGACAAGTGCATCTTCATGGGCTATTACCAAAATAGTCATGCATATAAGTTGTTTAACCTTAGAACTCGAAGCATGTTTGAGTCTGTTAATGTCAAGTTTGATGATTAACGAGTGGAGTTAAACCTACCGAGGATAATGATCTGATTTATGATCAAAATCCTCAAGATAATGTCACACTTCCTATAGATGATAGTGCAGGTACTGAAAACAGAGATGCAGGTCCTGAAACCAGAGAGTTGAGTGATGTTGGTATCAATGTTTGTACCGAGAACTCAACATCAGAACCAACATCAGCTCAAGACACCGCAGAATCAGATTCTGAATCAAAAGATGAAGATCCATCTGAACCCATTGACCTCCATCAAAGGGACATCCCATCCAGAATTCAGAGAAACTATCTCGTGGGCCAAATAATCGGAGATTTAGATGAAAGGAGTACACGAAGGCAACAGATAAATTTTAAAGAAATGGTCAGGTACGTCTATCTGTCTACTAATTGTTCCAAGATTCTCGAATCTTTGTACATTTCCAAAATAGATCCCATGCATGTAGAGGATGCACTCAAGGATGAGTTCTGGATAAAGGCAATGCAAGAAGAGCTGGACCAATTTGCCAAAAACGATGTCTGGGATTTAGTTCCACGACCGAAAAATTCTCACGTGATTGGGACAAAGTGGATCTTTAAGAACAAAACTGATGAGGCAGGTAACATTGTGAGGAACAAAGCTCGGCTGATTGCACAAGGATACACACAAATTGAAGGAATTGACTTTGATAAGACCTTTGCCCCTATTTCTCGCATTGAGTCGGTAAGAATTTACTCGCTGTTGCTTGTTATATGAAGATATCATTGCATCAAATGGACATAAAGAGTGCGTTTTTAAATGGACTCTTGAGTGAAGAGGTCTATTTTGAGCAACCTAAATGATTTGTAAATCCCCAAAAACCCAACTTTACTTTGAAAATGAAGAAAGCTTTATATGGTTTAAAATAAGCTCCTCGAGCTTGGTATGAATGCTTGACTCAACATTTGCTCTATTTGAACTTTAGACGAGGAGAAGTTGACAAAACTTTGTTTCTCCTTAAATCCAATAAGCACATCTTAATCGTCCAGATTTATATATATGATATTATTTTTGAATCTACTAACGAGCAGATGGTCAAGGAGTTTATCACTCGAATGTCCGATACATTTGAGATGAGCATGGAAGGTAATCTCTCGTACTTTCTTGGTTTTCCAATTAAATAGCTTGATGATGGTATTTTCCTTTCCAAGACTAAATATGCTAAGAATTTAGTCAAAAAGTTTGGTTAGAAAGTGAAACTCATAAGAAAACACCACTGGGGAAAACTGTAAAACTGACGAGAGATGATGTTGGTAAAGGTGTTGATAACACCATGTACAGAAGCATGATAGGGAGTCTGTTGTACTTGACAGCAAGTAGACCTTATATTATGTATAGTGTGTGCTTGTGTGCTAGATATCAGTCTAATCCAAAGGAGTCACACTTAAAAGCCGTTAAAAGAATCATTAGGTACATTGCTGGTACAACAGAACTAGGTGTGTGGTATACAAAAGATACTGGTACTGAACTTGTAGGGTATACTGATTCTGACTGGGCTGGGGATGTGGTAGATAGAAATAGTACTACAGGGGGTTGTTTTTTCTTGGGTAACAATCTAATCTCTTGGTATAGCAAAAAACAGAATTGTATTTCTCTTTCTACAACTGAAGCCGAGTACATTGCAGCTGGAAGTGCGTGTACACAATTGTTGTGGATGAACCAGATGATAGAGGACTACGGTCTGCATAGTAGTGTTTTGACTGTGCTTTGTGACAATTCCAGCGCCATTGACATCTCGAAAAATCCAGTCCAGCATTCTCGAATCAAACACATTGACATAAGGTATCACTTTATTTGAGACTTGGTTGAGAGGAAGATAGTTAGCCTTGAGCATATAGGAACAGACAATCAGCTTGCTGACATCTTCACAAAGGCATTAGATTTCAAGACCTTCTCTTGTTTGAGAAGAGATCTCGGTATGTGCATTGTCTAAGCCAATGTTGGTTTGTGATGTTGTGACACACCATATCAACATCAGTCACAACATCTGTACAATTTTGCATGCATTTTTATTTTTCTTTTCATACATAATTCAAATGCATTGAGTTTGGTTGAAAGTGAGATAAGGTCTAGTGTTTCAATACAAGTGATGACAGAAAAAAGACTAACCTCTTCTTTTAGGTGATTGTGGAGCCTACCCACAGAAACTGGTTTTCTCCCAGGTCCAAAAACAAAAGGTGTTAACAGCAATTGCTGAAAATAAGCTATTTTACTTCAAATCCCTAAAAGGATGATGAAAATATGGATACAAATTGATCCAATCTTTAAATTTCACCTTCTTGAGCGATTTTGATGTTGTCATTAACTTGGGTTAAGGGGTAAGTTTCCATTGACTTCGCCTGAGGCAATGTTGGTTCATAATGTTGTCAGTAATAAAAAGCAACACTGATCGAAGTCACTAAAACCATAAAGTGAATAATTTTAAACTTTTTAGGTCATGAATTTTAGGCATCCAATAGGACATTCATACCATGCGAAGACGCCTACTTGCTGTGCGAACTATTGCTTGTGTCTTTTGTCTATCTTGAATTCTCTTGATTATGCTTTGAATCTAGCTAACTGAGTGTTTCAGTGGAGTTGTATTCGGATGGCTGGACAGTTAATAATGAGCTTAATTTGGAGAGTGAAAATTTATATTGCACAAGATAAATACTACTGGGCTGATGGTTCAATTAATCCAGCTCTCTATTTCGGCCGATTTTGTATTAAGAATTGTGCAATTATTCAAGGGAGATGATGATTGTAGTGCGTGTTGATCACGTATCCTACATTAAGGGGGAGTGTTTTTGGTTTAAAAAGGGAAAGAAAATCAGGTTATATGCTCAAAATCCGTTGGAAGGTAAAATTAGGGCTTTTTCCTTTTATTTTCTATTTTTCTCTCTCCTTGGCAACGGTCATTTTTTGGGAAGCTTAAATACCTGAATCTTTTTATCGTTTGATCATTAACCCTCTGCAAATTTAACTCTCCAACTCCCTTACTTCTCTCCAATTATCTCGATTTCTTGTTGCTCTTGTGCTTTTGAGAAATTTGCAGGATGTCAAACTCGCCCCCGTCCTCATCTGTTCCTGAGTTACCGGCAGAGTTCCGTCGCTCTGGCAAAAAGGTTCCTGCGCCCTATACCAGAGTTGGTGGCCTGAACATACACGAAGAGATCAGTTGTGGTTCCTCTTCCAACCCACCACTGGTAACTACATCACCACCGCCCTCGCCGCCACATTATTCTCACGACGTTGTTCCAGCTCCGCCGTCGATTGAAGCTGTACCTGAAGCCCAGATATTCCCAGGTCAGCCCGGGAATGAAATCAATGTCGAGAATCCCCCAAATCTGGCGTTTGTTGTAGAAACATTTGGACGAGTAAGGAACCCTACTCTAAAAAGGTCCCGGCGGTTGTGCAACATACCTCCAGGCGTCGTGCCGCCTGTAGTACTGAAGATCCGAACAGGGCCGCGCCGCAATGTGCCCATTGAGCACATGAACCTCGCGGAGGATGTCAAGGTGATGTCGGACCCTGATGATGATGATTATGTTCCTGCAGCTCCGGTTGAAGGGTCCATGCTGCCATTTTCTTCAGCTCTGAGTCTGACAAAGAAGGCGACGCCTCGCCGGAAGCAGACTGTCAAATTGGCCAACAGGAAAATTACCCTAACTTCAGTCAAGGTTTCCCCACGTTCAACTGCGACTGAATACTCGTCCCCTCCTTATACTATTTTAGATTTTTTCTCCGGTGAAGTGATGAGTTCATCTCGACCGATTACCGTTGATCCCCCTCCATCTCCTGTCCATGAGACACAGCCCGATTTCGATCTTTATCTTTTTGAGTACTCCCCTGACTCATCCTTTGATATAACTCTTCCGGATATTCGTACTACCTTCAAGAAGGACAAGAAGAAAAAGAAGGTTGCTCAAGAGGACGATGTTGCTCCTCATGTTTGTTCCCCCATACCAACATCACATCATTCCCCGTCTGTTTTATCCTCCAGCACTGCCTCTGTTCCGATTACTTCTCGTGCTCCCACGCCGACTTCTTCAGACGCCTCTGCTCATTCCCACTCCTCCATGGGTACTCCTTCTCCGACCCCTGAGCTTGAGGATATGGTGCCATTTTCGGAGAAGTTTCTGACTGTCAAGGCTGTAGAGTTGTTTGATACATACCAAACCCGACACATGATCGCTGAGTGCAGAGTTCCAATTGAGCTATTTGAGCGACAAAAATTGATTGCCTACCTCCAGTATAAAGGTATGTATTCCACAGTTTCCACTGCAATGCCTTTTGTTCGTGATATAGTCGTGGAGTTTTATTCCGATCTATTGCCCTCCATTGTTGATCTAAATTCTGTGAACTTTGGCAAAGTATTTGTGCATGGCAAAGTGTTTAGTTTTACCCATGATCTGATTGATGAGTTATTTGGGACTGAACCATATCGGGGTGATTCTACTGTGGATGATATGGATGAGATTATTTCGTACTTGTCTGGCGGTATGGTGCATACTTGGTTGAACAGTTGTTGAGCACTCGACTTTCTTCTCTCTATTCTATTTTGCACAAGGGCCATTTGCAACTGGGTTTCCTCCAAGAATACTACGTGTGTTATGCGGCCTCAAGCCCAGTTTTTGTACAGGCTTGGCAGGGGAATCAAGTTCAGTTTTGGGTAGCATTTGTTTGATATTATCACAAAGTTCTCCACCACCAGGTCCGCCGCATCGTTGTGCTTTCCCTCTTTGATCTTCAGCCTGCTTAAGAATCAGGGTTTGGCGCTTCATATTGATGATGTCCTTACTGGGGAGGCTGACTGGTTTGCTTTAAGGGGCCAGCATATTACCGGTGCCAGGGTTATTGATCTTCATTGGTAGGCACCTTTCCTTGCTAGTGGTGTTGGGACCGGTGTTCCCAACATGGTCCCCATTTCTGGGCAGGTTCTTAAGGTGCATGTGGCTTGGATTGATGCGCAGATGACCCAGCTGAAGGCACTTCGTGGTTCGCTTATGGAGGCCCTTTTTTCGTCTGGTCAAAAAGGGGGAGAAAATGTTGGCGACGCAAATGAGGATGATGCTGCTGATAAGGATACTGATGCTGATGATGCTGATCCGGTTGCTGCCAAGGCCTTGGCGAGTCTTGCTCGGGATAAGAGAAGGAAGAGGATCCGCTCTCACAATAAGGCCTTGAAGCAAAAGGATAGGGGTGAAGGAACTTCGACATCCCCTCGTCGTTCGAAGAGGGTTCGAAGTCAATAAGTTCTTTTTATTCTATTTTGTTTTGATAAGTGGTAAAATGATCATTGGTTGATCAATGTTGGTTTGTAATGTTGAGTTGATGACTTAATAACATTGGGTGTTTTATTTAGGAGGAGTTTACTAACTTAGGGGGAGTTAGTTGTTTTTGTTTGAACTTGTTTTTGCGTCTTAGTATTTTGTCCAGAAAGGGAAAAGGGGGAGATTGTTGAGGAATTAATTCTTGGCAATAATTCTTATTTTGTTATTTGCCTTTCTTGGGAACAAAATAAGTTAGGGAACTAGATTTAGGACTTTATTTGTTTCCTAGTTGATGTACAAGACTTTATTTAGTTTTCTAGATTATGTTTAGGACTTGTTTTACTTGTTTACCAAGTTTAGGATTCTAGGATTGTCTATTTAAGACAAGAGAATCCTAAAGCTTGTAATCACTTTTTGACGCACGGATTTTTGAGAGAAAAGACGCAACGCAAGACGCACATCAAGGAAAAGAAGTGAAGACTACTTGGAGCCATTTTTCGAGATTATCAAGTTCTTTGAAGTTGCGTAACCAACGGAGAAGATCTTGTCATCACGACGGCAAGTATTTAGTATCATGTTTTTGATATTTTAGTTTTCATATATTACTTCATATTTTGCATTGATCGAACAAGAAAGTAATATAGTTTTCGGGTGTGTACACCCAAGTTCACAAGTACTTCTACTTGTGAACTTAATTTAATTTGCTGTGTTTTTAAGTTTTATTTCCGCTGCATAATTCTTGATTAACTCTGTTTGATGTTGGTATACAATGTTGGTTAACATTGATAAAAACATCATAAAACTGAGACTTATTTTCAAAACCATAGACCTTCAAATTTTACAACATGAACAAATATAATGAAATAATAATAATAATAATATTAATAATAATAATAATAATAATAATAATAATAATAATAGTAATAGTAATAATAATGATGAAGATGATGATGGTGATGATGATGAGAAATTATTTATGAGATATAAAGTTTGATCCCCTCTCATATTAGCTTCACATTTTTTTATTGCCAGTTATTAACTTTCATATTTTTTCATAACATAGAATATTCAAGTTTTTTACAATATTTTCACTTATTTTATAATTATCATATTTTTTTATTATTGTTAAAAGTTTTTTTTTTATTTTTATTTGTATCGGTCATAAATTTTTGATCGTTATTCGTTGGAAAAATTACTATCACTACAAAAAAACTCGAATAAGTCAACGGATATTCCCGACGGATAGCATCCGTGGGAAAAGTCCGGCATTCCGAATTTTTTTTTCGACGAATAGAATTGCCGACGGAGTGCCGATGGCTTCTGCCCTCGGTAGACAATTTTGTTGGCAAGCTCTCGGGGAGTTGGCGTCAGTAAGGCCCGCCCAAAATGCCCGCCGAACAATATCCGTCGACAAATTAAAAGGAAATACTAAATTAAATTAAAATATGCACCGACGAAATATTTTCATCGGCCAACCCGCGTATTTTGTTATACTTTTTATTTAAATATCACCGTCGGATTATTATCCGTCGGTAAATTTTTTAAGATATTTATAAAAATAATTAAAGACAAAAAGTAACTACCAACCGGAATGATCCGTCGGTGAATCCCATAATTTATTTTATTTTTAATTTACATATTCCCAACGGGAAAAATCCGTTGGTAAATTTAAATTTCTCATTATTTTATTTTGTTCATGCGTTTTATTTAAAAAAATTTAAAACATATTAACCGACGAACTACTTTCGTCGGTAAGCCCGCGTATTTCTTTTTCTTTTCTTGATTTTTTTTTATTATCGCCAACGAACTGTTTTCGTCGAAAAAGCCGAATTTTATTTGCCAATAGAATTTTGTTAGTCTGGAAATATAAATAAATTTGAAACAGGCTTAGTAGATTGTTTTATTCACATAGCAATTCCAAAAAAAAAAAAAAGTCACGAGCGAGAGAGAGGAAAGGGAGAAGAAGAAGAAGCTATCCCTTCCATCGCCACACGTCAGAGGACTGCCATTGTCATATATTAAGGTATGTTAGCTTTTTAATTCAAACTAAATATTTTTTTTTAGTTTAGGATTTTGATTTAATTTGATTTGTAATTCAATTTAGTAATTAGGGTTTGATTCAATTTATGATTTATGGTTCTAAGTTACTATTGAGGGGTTAAATTTAGTTTTAATTTAGGGTTTAGGGTTTGAATTAAGGAATTAGGTTTAAAGAAATTTAATTGGGGGTTCAATTTAGTAATTTAGGCTTGATTTATGCAATTGTGATTGATTTTAGGTTTAGGGTTTGATTTAATTGAATTCAGGGTTGAAAGGTTTTTTTGAATTTTCTATTTTTTATATTTAAAATTTATGTTTAATTTTTTTTTTGAAATTTGTTTTAATTGTTTAAAATAACTTTAAATTAAATAAAAACAAGAATAAAATTTTCTTATATATATTTTTTTTAATTTTCTGTTTTGTTTTTAGTTTTTAAAATCAATTTTCTTAAATAAAAAAAAAACAATTTCCCGTTTCAAATTAATTAAAAACAGAATATTAAAATCTATTTTTTAATTTAAAATTTGTTTTTAATTATATGTTTTAAACAATTAGGATTTGATCATATCTAATTGGATAATTAAGGACAAATTTCGAATTCAGTCATAGTTTAAGGGCATATTAGTTAATATTTAGAAAATTAGGGTACAATCGTATCTAACTAGAAATGTAGGTTTCTATTTTATTGAATTTTGACATAGTTTAGGTTATCGTATTACATTATCGAATTTATATATATTTTGATGCATGCCGAACATTTTATTTGATATTGTACTGATTAGCACGGATTTTTCTTGATTTTAGTTGGTATTTTAGTTTATTTTTATTATTGTTTTCAGTGAAAGTTGGATACATTAAACTTATTTTCGTATTTTTTTATCTCCAACTTGTTTTATCGTATTTTAATTATAATTAATTAATTTTATGTTTATTTTAGGTATTTTAAAGATTTTTGGTTTGGACATAGTCGAGGATGGGCGTACGCGTGGAGTTTCAGCGAAAAAGGGCAGCAATTTGAAGAATTTAAAGCTGCCGACTTTCTATAACGGTTTTCCATCTGGAACCGTTCTAGAATTCTTGGCCGACCACAGCTCTCTGTAGCGTCGACCCAAGGTGCATCGACCAACGCACGCCTGCCGAGCCCTGCCAAGCGCTGCGCACTCCTGTCGATCAGTCACGTCAGTCTACGCCAGAACCGATGTCGATCGACGCACCTTCCACGGTCTCTGTAGCGTCGATCAGTTCGCGTCGGTCGACGCAAAAACTGATGTCGATCGACGCGACAGCCCAGAATCGTGATTTTTAGGGTTTCTTGTGCGCCAAGTCATGAAATAACTATATAAACCCTCCATATTTCGGATTAAACATACAACCACTACCCAAGACACTTACCTAGGGTTGAGAAACCTATTTTCAACACCCTACAACATATTTTGAAGATTTACGTCGAAGATTCAAGATCCAAAGCACCAAGACGAAGACGTTCGTTTGAGCTCTGATTTCTCGACCAAGATCAACCATCCATAGTCCGAATTCACATCAATCTTTCAGCACCTTTAGCTATTTAATAAGTTCTCTAAACTCTAGTTATTCTTAGTTTAATTCTAGATATTTATGTTTAATTATTTTGTTTGAGTTTTTAGTTTCGTTTATTTATTTCGAATCGTTTGAACCGTTGATTCGCTGAAGCTTTGAACCTTAGATTTCATTTTTAATAATTAATTTAGTTGCTGTGTTTTACTTTCGTTCATGCCTTGGTGATGAGATTGTTCATGCTTAGTTTATTTATTGCTTATTCTTGGTTAATTAGTTTATGATATGTTATTGCTTGAGAATTTTGATATTGATCTTGTTCTTAAGAATTCATACGTTAGATTAGTTCATAGTAGTTTGATGCATGCTAGTTAATTAATTTAGAATTAAATTGCTTAAAGAATCCCTAGATTAATAATTATTAGATAAATTAGTTTTAAGATTAGATTAAATTAATTAGTTAATCACAATTAGTTTTTGCTTTTTAATTCGTAGATTGCTTCTTGGATTGAATTTTATATGTTCATTGTAAATTGCTTAGATACTTAGTTTAAATTATTGTTCATGCGTTTTACATTCTTAGGTAATTAAAACAATCAACCCCCCCCCCCCCCCCCACTCCCCAATTAGTATAAGTTACTTGTGATTGAACTAACTATTCAAGATTCCGATCGCATGTTTCTCGAGAGACGACTCTAGTTAACTTTGCCAATCTACACCCGACCCCGTACTCTTGCGGGCAATCTATTGAATTTCTGAGAAATATTTATAATTAGGCACACACAAAAGCTTGAATCAAAAATTGGCGCCGTTGCCGAGGAACATAGCAAAGGTTTCAACAATATGTTTGTTCGTTTTATTTTTTTTTAGCCGTCTATTTGTATAATCTTCTCTAGTCGATGCGTTTAATGTGTTGTTGAGTGTATGCAAGGTCAAAGATCACTTAGACCCAAACATGCACCATTCATCGATGATATTCATTGTTCCAACTAAGCGATACCTTCTCACATATCCGAAAGAGAATCGTCTGCACCCACTGGTTTGGTTTGTGATCCGGTTCTTCAAACAATGTTAAGGCTAAACAATCCTATCCACAACAACGAAAACGATGGACCAATTCACCCCAACGGACTAGCACAACCTCGAGAGTACTGGGAGAATATTCAACGGAATATGATGGACTAGAATGAAGGAAGAGGAGGAGGAAATAGAAATCGCCACCACCATGACAAGGATAATTATTCTGAGAGATCTTATCATGGAGACGAATAGGTTGACGGCTGGCTCGCCAATAACCACCACAATGAGAGGAACGAGTACGATAGAAACTACGCGAGGCCCAATAACCAAGAGAGATACCAACGGGAGGCGCGCGAACCAAGACAAAGAGAGTTCACGACTCCTCAAGTGGGTCCCTATAGTTCTGCCATTGTGTTTGGTAGAACTGCAAGAGACTTCGAGCTGAAACCTCATATAATCAACAACCTCCCGACATTTCACGGCCTCGCCAACTAAGATCCATTGACTTTCCTCAAGGAGTTTTATGCCGAAGTTAGTAGGATCCCATCTCTGGGACTTCATCACGAAGACCTTCAAATGGTATGCTTTCCAAGCTTCATGAAGGATAAAGCCAAATCTTGGCTACTATCACTAGAACCGAGATCTCTGATTGATTGGCCCATGGTTAGCTACAAATTCATAAATCAATATTACTCAGCACAGACGACGGGCCACATTAGGAGACAAATAGACAACTTTGTCCAGAAAGATGGGGAGTTTCTTCACGAGGCATAGGAACATTTCAAATATCTATTGCAAGCTTGCCCACATCATCAAAACTCCCCAAGAATGGTGAACCAACTCTTCTACGAAGGGCTTTTGGACTCCTACAAAAACAACGTAGAAGTAGCTGCTGGAGGAGATTTTGGAAACTTGACCGCAACGGAGGCCAAGCAACTGTTTGAGAGGATGAGCGAGAAGTCAAGGCAAACGAGCTCTCGACCACGAAAGATAAGAGTTAACGAGGTGACTGAGGTGCCGATCAGCGAGACCATCGAAACATGCACCCTCTGTGGGGAGCAAAGGCATTTGGTGGATACGTGGAAGATGGTGTATTACGAAGAATGCGAAGCTGAGGCGTATGCCATTAAAGATCAAATGCGCCACCAAGACCTTCCAACTTATGAGCACAGACCACCAACTAAATTTAACGTGCAACGTAATTCTCCTTATCTGAAATGGGGCCCTAGAAACCCACACAGCACTCCCGCACCAACTGAACCACCACCACCAAACAAACCTCCAACGTCTGGACCGACACCTATTCCAACACAACCAAACGATCAATTGCTAATATGGTAGCAAAACCAAGTCACCGAGACAATCAAAAATAAAGATGGTCTTGCAAATCTTACTACGCAAGTCAATAAGCAAGGAGAAGTTTTGAATGACCTCTCCAAAAGTGTGAATAATTTAGAAACGATGATGGTCCAAATTGTGGCATTTATGGCAAAGGCGGAAAACGAGAAAGGAAAATTCCTGAGCCAAACCGAGCAAGCTTCAGCTGTCCATGTCTTACGAAGTGTAAAGAAGATAGATATTGGAATCGAAGAGGAGAAAGAAGAGGTCACAAAAATTCCAACTGAGGATTCGCCCATAATTGACGACCCTAAATTAACGGACCAAGTGCACAAGTCACCAAATCCTTATATTTCGGGGTCGCTAAAAGGGAAGTTTCCAATTCAAGTCCCCACTCCTACAGCAGAAGACGATTCTACCAAGTCTCGACTCAACAACCGAAGCAGTTAACACTTACTATACGAGATAAGGTTCCTTTGCCAAGTCGACTTCGTCCAGCCAAGTAAAATAAGAAATTCATGGAGCTGTACAATTTATTGAAGAGTGTTAATATTAAGCTTCCCCTGCTAGATGTGATAAAGACGATGCCTACATATGTGAATTTTTTCAAGGAACTAGCATCACGAGAGAGGCGCTTGGCAGCAACCCAACATGTGGCATTGACAAAAGAAGTTAGCGCGATAATCAAGAAACCATTGCCGCCCAAGGAAAATGATCCTGGAAGCTTTTGTATTACTATTTCCCTTGGGAATGGACAAACGGCAAGGGGGATGCTCGATCTTAGCGCTGACATTAATTTGATGCCGTATTCTTTATTTAGAGAGTTCGATCTTGGGGCATTGAAGCCTACCACTATGCGCCGACAATTGGCTGATCGGTCAATTCGGCAGCCTCTGGGTATTGTTGAAGATGTTTTGGTGCAGTTTGGTGAGCTGGTTATTCCTGTTGATTTTGTGATTTAGATGTTGGGGAAGTGCCGAGCGGGAGCAAGGAGCATACCATCTTATTGGGACGTCCGTTTATGTCAACTACGCATGCGTTAATAGATGTGAACAAAGGAAGGATGACCATGTCCGTCTTAGGGGAGTCAGTGACGTTTTCACTTCATGACATTCATAACACTCCTTCACCACTTATGCAAGATGAGTGTTCATTTGTAGATCTAATCAATTCTTGCGTCCATGATCTACAAAGCATTTCCACTATACACGGGTTTGACGGCGAGGACAAAGAGGAGCATTTGAGTGGGGAGGAATTGATCGAATTGCTGGGAATTTACATATGAGAAATCATAGATTGAATTGCTGGTTGTAATGCTGCATTACGCGAAGAGAGCAACGCACCGAATATCAAGCCGAAGGTGGAGTTGAAACCACAACAAGATCGCTCAAAATTTGAGCCGAGAGAAGAGACAAAACCATCGCATAATTATTCGAGAAATGTTCCACTCGACCCCTACATGAGTTCTAAACATACGAGGAACAAGGGAAAAGCATATAGAGAGGATTGGACGACGAAGAAAAAGAATTCGAGCGAGGTCTATGACAAGAAGATTCATGATAAGAAGATCAAGGTTAGTCAACTAGTGCTCTATAATTCCGAACGTAAATTTGAACCGACCAATATCAAGGCCGCATGGAGTGGACCCTTTATGATAAAGGAGATGGAAGAGTACGGAGTTTCCACTCTATACGATGAGAGTAGAAGTCGAAATTCCAAGTCCACAAGCATATACTCAAACCTTTCTACGAGAAACATGGGTTGAATCGCGATCTTGATAAGGAAGAACTAGTGGAGCCCCCACGGGCTAAAAATTAATTGCATGGAATCATGTCGAGCATGAGACGTTAAATGTTGCTCTTCTTGGGAGGCAACCCAAGCGATAGTTAGTTTTCTTTTTCTTTTCTTTATTTTATTTTCTTTTTGCTTTTTGTCCCTTTATATTGTGTCAATTGCCATGGTACATTTATGTGTGTGTTGATGTGCAGCGACTACGATAAAATCGCTTATTCTGGACAACTAACATTTATATAGCGGAAGTTCACTACCGCAAGGCCTTACCGCTAGTTCCATTCGAGGCGTTACCAATGACGATCAACCACTGAACCTACCGCTAGCCGCAACAATAGGGATAACGATGAGCTTACTGCTAGGCAACCTACCGCTACATGTTACTACTAGTAGCGTCTGTCGCCTAATTTTTACGAATTTTGTTTTTCATCAATCGTGGTCACAATCCAACCCAAGTTAGTCGTAGCCCGGCAACATTTTGATGAGCTGCAACCCAGCCATTTACACCGTCGAGCCACATTCCGGCCTTTTCAAATCCCAAAGATGTGCCACCGGGCACTTGCGCCGGGCAATCGTGGTCGCAATCGTGGTTTGTTTTGTTTTGTTTTTTTGTTTGTTTGTTTTAATATGTTTTGTTGCAAGGACAAATCCAATCACAAGGCTCTAGACAACGGGAAATTGCACAACTTCAATTGGGGAAATTCGACCATTATTTTTCAGGGTCGTTTTCTTATTCCCTTGCTCCCTTGCTTTTATTTTCTTATGCTCGTTTATGGCAATCAGGGGATTGCCGAGTTTTTAAGAGGGGGGGATGGTTGAGTATTTGATTGAAAATTATGTGCAATTTAAAATTTTTATGTGATAATTGCTATTTCTGCGCCGAATTGTGTTTGTATGGCGTGCCTGTCGAAGTTAGCTATGAATGATTTGATGTTTTTGTCTTTTGAGCGTGCATAAGTGCATAAATTTTTCAAAATTTATTATTTATATATATTGTAAAATGGTACTTGGACGCAAACGATTTCGCAAAACCTTAAAAGCATCGTCAATTCAAAATAAAAATTCATGCAAAAGCCTGTGAGTAGCCTGAGTGTTTATCATCATTGCATGTACTTGAATGAGTTTTGATTTAAGATCTCTTTGAAACCTATGTGTAGTTGACTTGAAAATGAGGTTAAGGCACAGATATAAACCCTATTTCCGGCCATATTCATATATATTAGCCACTATAAATTCCGAATGAGCCCCTCATAGCCAAATAATCCATGCCTTTAGCCATCAGTATTCTTGAGTCGACAAAACCCATTAAAAGCGTGGGGTAGGAGTTCGTTATTTTTATTGGTTATTGGAGTTTTGGAATTTTTATTAGGAATTTATGATTTTATTAATTTTTGTAATAAAAAGACCAATATTCGAAAAAAAAAGAAAAGAAAAAGATTCAATAAAATTAGAAAAGGGACAAAATTAAAAAA
>BMAC01000266.1:292749-307691 GCA_014905375.1 Phtheirospermum japonicum | reverse complement strand
AAGAGCCTTACATTACAACCCGAAAAGACCTTTTCCGATTCTTAGTTCGATAACACACTTAATTCGCGATTGAAAAGAGATTGATTTTCGATTCTTGTTTATTGTGCTTGTATTTGTATGATTTGAGTGTATACACATCCCATGCAGACAATACTTGAGTGCTTTGAGCGTACACCCTATATAATACCCTTTTATGAGGATGCATTTATTTGATTTTGGAGCGACAAAGTAATAAGGGTGGAGTGTTTGAAGTTGCGTTGCATGTATCTATATTTTCAAATTTATCTATGTAGCATCGCACGACTCATTGTTTGGATTGATTTTCATTTCTTGCTATAATTTGAATCTATCATTCGTTCGAGGACGGACAAACCAATTAAGCGTGGGGTAGTTGATTAGCACGGACTTGTCTTGATTTTAGGTGGTGTTTTAGTTTATTTTTATTATTATTTTCGGTGAAAGTTGGATAGATTAAGCTTATTTTTGTATTTTCTTATCTCCAACTTGTTTTATCTTATTTTGATTATAATTAATTAATTTTAAGTTTATTTAGGTATTTTAAAGATTTTTGGTTTGGACATAGTCGGGGATGGGCGTACGAGTTTCACGAAAACGGGCCGCGATTTGAAGAATCTAAACCTTCCGACTTTCTATAACGGTTTTCCATATGGAACCGTTCTAGAAGCCCTGGCCGACCACAGCTCTCTGTAGCTTCGACCCAAGGTGCGTCGACCGACGCACGCCTGACGAGCGCTGCGCACGCCTGTCGATCAGTCACGTCGATCGACGCTAGAACCGATGTCAATCGATGCACCAGCCACGGTCTTTGTAGCGTCAACCAGTTCGCGTCGGTCGACGTACAAACTGATGTCGATCGACGCGACGGCCCAGAATCGTGATTTTTAGGATTTCTTGTGCGCCAAGTCATGTAATAACTATATAAACCCTCCATATTTCCGATTAAACATACAACCACTAGCCAAGACATTTACTTAGGGTTGAGAAACCTATTTTCAACACCCTACAACATATTTGAAAGATCTACGCCGAAGATTCATGATCCGAAGCACCAAGACGAAGACGTTCGTTCGAGCTCCGATTTCTCGACCAAGATCAACCATCCATAGTACGAATTCACAGCAATCTTTCAGCACCTTTAACTATTTAATAAGTTCTCTAAACTCTAGTTATTCTTAGTTTTATTCTAGATAATTTATGTTTAATTATTTTGTTTGAGTTTTTAGTTTCGTTTATTTATTTTGAATCATTTGAACCGTTGAATCGCTGAAGATTTGAACCTTAGATTTCGTTTTTAATAATTAATTTAGTTGCTGCGTTTTACTTTCGTTCATGCTTGGTGATGAGATTGTTCATGCTTAGTTTATTTATTGCTTATTCTTGGTTAATTAGTTTATGATATGTTATTGCTTGAGAATTGTTATATTGATCTTGTTCTTAAGAATTCATATGTTAGATTTAGTTCATAGTAGTTTGATGCATGCTAGTTAATTAATTTAGAATTAAATTGCTTAAAGAATCCCTAGATTAATAATTCTTAGATAAATTAATTTTAAGATTAGATTAAATTAATTAGTTAATCACAATTAGTTTTTGCTTTTTAATTCCTAGATTGCTTCTTGGATTGAATTTTACATGTTCTTGGTAAATTGCTTAGATACTTAGTTTAAATTAGTGTTCATGTGTTTTACATTCTTAGGTAATCAAAACAATCAACCCCCCCCCCCCTAATTAGTATAAGTTACTTATGATTGAACAAACTATTCAAGATTCCGATTGTATGTTCCTCGAGAGATGACGCGAGTTAACTTTGCTAACCTACACGCGAACCCGTACTCTTGCGGGCAAGCTATTGAATTTCTGACAAATATTTATAAGTAGGCACACACGAAAGCTTGAATCTTGTACGTGCATGGGAAGGCCTTGGTGATCGGCCGGGTTTTAAAAAATATATATATTTTACATGCATGGGAAGGTCGTAGTGATTGGACGGGTTTTAAAAAAATATATATACAGTACGTGCATGGGAAGGCTGTGGCCGACACATTATTTGCGTTTGGTGGATATTGTTATTCGATTTAGTGTCAAATAGAGAGTTTGATACTAAAGTTTGAATTGTTCCCTTCTAGAATACATAGCTTAAACCCGTTAGGGATTTAGTATCATATAGAGAGTTTGATACTAAATTCTGAATTCTCCCATTTTTGGACATTTCAGAATGTGGGTGTAGTATGGTTATATCCTATGCGTATGTGTTATGTTGACTTTGAAATCTCGGTTTATACATCTTTCTTTTTTTCTCGAGTGCACTGAAATATATGTTTACTTAGAAAACTAAGGGGAGTTGCTTCCGAAATTTTGAAGCCAACAAAAATGCATATCTTAAGATAATACATACTAGTACTAACATTCTTGAATAAGATATAAGAATTACCAGTAATTTAAATTACTCTTCTTCCTCGTAATGCTGCCGAAATTGTGCCACCCACAATCTTTTCCTTTCACTCTAGAACGATCGATCATTCTAGCTTGTATCACAAATAATTAACACCCTGAATTATAAGATAGATATTACTAATCGCAGTTGGATGTACAAACGGATAGGGGATGATGGATTTCTTTTGGATACATTTGTGAAACGGATGGAGAGTTTCGTCGAATTCGCACTCACATATGATTCTACAAAGAGGGACGATGCTAAGTTGAAATGTCCTGCCAAACAAATTAAGTGTAGAATCGTAGTTACTGCGATATCGATGACATCAAATATCACCTATGTGACAAAAGGGTTCATTCTCGATTATCATACTTGGACTCATCATGGGGAAACAGTAAATCTTGTCTCATCGTGTTCTAATTTTGAAGACTCACCAAATGTGTACATAAATATGGTGCAAGATGCTGGCGGGCCTGATTTTGAGATGAATGATGCAGAAGAACCGCATAATTCAGAGGCGCAGAAGTTTTTTGATATGTTGGAAGTTGCAAAACAGTCTATGTATCCAGGTTGCGAGAAACACGTCCAACTCTCTTTTATTGCCCACCTTATGAATTTAAAGTCAGAAAATGGGATTTCTGAAAAGTGTTATGATCAATTCATTGATCTAGTCAAAGAGATTATTCGAGAACACAATAAAGTTGTAGATAATTTCTACGAAAGTAAGAAGCTATTGAGGGGTATGGGCTTACCGGTGGATAAGATACATTGCTACAAGAATAACTGTATGATTTACTGGAAGGATGATTGTAAATTCGATAGTTGCAAGTTCTTTAAAGAAACCCACTTTAAAACCCGCGAAGCAGGAAAGCTTAAAACAACGTAAGTCCAAATTATTTGCGTACAAGAAGATGTCCTACTTTCCCATGACTCCCCATTTTCAAAGATTGTATGCATCTCCGGCTACAACGAAAGATATGCAGTGTCATGCTGAACACGTAGTCGACGATGGTGTCATGAGTCACTCGTCAGATTCAGAGGCTTGGAAATATTTTGATCAAACTCATTTAGAGTTCGCCGCCAAAGCTCAAAACATCATATTGAGTCTCTGCACAAATGGATTTCAGCCTTTTGGTAGTTTCAGATCGCAGTAGTCATCATGGCCGGTAATAGTCAAACCATACAACTTGCCACCCTGGATGTGTATGAAAGAATAATATATGTTTCTAAGTGTTCTTGTTCCAGGACCCAAAAACCCTAAGGGCAAGTTGGATGTTTTTGTATAACCTCTAATTGAAGAGTTGAAATGGCTATGGACAGATGGTGCTGACTCGTATGATGTGTCCAAGAAGTAGAATCTCAAGTTGTGGGCAGCCCTTATGTGGACAATTAGTGATTTTCCCGCATACTTCATGTTGTTGGGTTGAAGTACGGCCAGTCAAACTGCTTGTCCATATTGCATGGAGCGATCTGATTCATTTACTCTGAAGTGTAGGAGAAAACAATATTGGTTTGATAACCACGGGAAGATTCTAGAATGTGATCATCACTTTCGAAAAGATAGATTTTTTTTTTTCGAAAAAATAGGAAGGTTGAGGCTCCCCCGCCAAACATTCGTTCAGGAGTACAGATATTGGCTGATATATATAGACTTGTGATTCTGAAGGTCACTGAGCTAGAAGTATAATGTGTTAATGCTCAAATTGAAAATTGAGAACAATGTGTTCGCTAATATTATCAACACGGTGAAGAATGTGAAGGGGAAGACAAAAGATACGTCGAAACCAAAAGATGAGCTGAACAACTATTGTTTTCGTCCATCTATTCAAGCTGATGACTCGGGAAAGTATCCCAAAGCATCTTACACACTCTATAAAAAGTCAAAAATCACTTTGTGTGAATGGGTTAAGACTCTTAAGTGCGTCAATATAAAAGGATTGAGATTAAATGGGATGAAGAGTCATGATTGTCATGTGTTTATGAAACGATTAATTCCAATTGCTTTTCGAGAATTACTCCCCAATCTTATTTGGAAAGCTCTAATAGATTTGAGTTTGTTCTTCAAAGACGTGAGTGCAAGAGTTATTGAAACTTATGATAAGGCTCGTAAGGAAAAAAAATATTCCTCTGATCCTATGCAAACTTGAGAAGATCTTTCCCTTGAGTTTTTTCTGAATCAATGGAGCATTTGTCGATCCACTTACCACATGAGTAAAGAATTGCGGGTCCTGTACATTATAGGTGAATGTATCCTTTCGAAAGATATCCTCGTAAACTTAAAAATATTGTGAGGAATAAATCAAGTGTAGAGGGCTCGATAGCAAATGCTTATCTAATTGAAGAGGCATCAACCTTTAGTTCGTACAATTTTAAGATCAAGTCTCCACTAGAAGAACAAAGTTGAAGTGCAATGAAGATGTTCATAATGATGGAGATGGCGATGATGAGATTCACTCAGTATTCAAAAATTATGGTGAATCCTTCTCATCCGTAGCAGGAAAAAAATGGTTGTTAGATTCAGAGTTCAACGCGGCAAGAAAATACGTATTACTAAATTGTGAAAAACCCGAGGACTTTAGCAGGTGCAATTGATTTTAACAATATTTAAACAATATTTTACGTATTACTAGATGTTATTGATTGTAATAATATTTTACTTTGTTAAAAATATGCAGCCTGTTTCAACCCAAAAAATGACCAACGTTGAGAACGCCTGGAACCTTGATCACCCTCCTGATCTGCACCACAAACACAAGTTAGAAAGGACCATCGGTGACTTTTTGGTGGAAACCTCTCCAATGCTTAAGTCAGTAAGCGTTTGAGGTGTTTTCCAGAAAGAAAGTAGGAATGCTCAAGAGAATGACATACCTCTCTCAGCCTTAGGACTGAGATATTTATAGTTTCTCCTAGTGGGGACCCTAGCCGGGATCCCGGGAGCACATGCCGCGAATCAAGGGCCGTTTTGGCAACCAATTCTAACAAGTGGTCCCACTTGTCTCTCCGCCGGGAATCTAGGAAACAGGTCTTCCCTGTCCCAGACCTTCCCTATTTCTTCTCCTGTATCACCTCGGTATTAATATCAGACTTGACTCTAGTTAGGTCTTCCTTGTTCCAGGTCTTACCCAGTCCGTATTATCTCGGCTCTCTAGGATTCCAGCAGAATTCAAGGAACCAGAACTGTCGTGATCCGGCTCTTCTTTCCTTTGGTGTCGCTGCCTTTCAACAGGTCAACTCTTGCTATAATGAGGACGATCTCTATTCCTCAGGGGACTCAATCAGGTCTTTTACCCAGACCAGGATAAACTTCAGTCCCCTGAACTTCAGATCGGCATAATCTTCAAACTTTTAGTGATCTCTTCAAGATAGCTAAGTCAGGAGGGATCCCGAGCGATAGCCACCTCTTCCTGACATTCTGTTTTATCAGGAGGGTTAATTAGATCTTTCTTTTAGATAGAGCTGTTCTAGCCCTCTCTTAATTTGCCTAACTATCCCGAGTAAGAGCTACCCCAAACCAGGTCTGGCGTATATATTTCCTTATCAACTCCTCCCCCCTAACAGTTGGGGTAGATCTGCAATATTCCAAGGCTCTTTTAAAATAAATGAGGTCATTCTGCCCTTTATGGCTTCTCGTACTGGGGGTATCCCGAGAAACCCGCCTGACACCCAGGCCTAATTATTGGCATTAGTGATGTCGGTTCACATCCCCAAGTAACAACCACATCATTCACTCTATTACACGCCACATCATCCCTAATCTAGGACGGTCGACGCTCCAGCTCAACTCCCAGGGCACTGTTCGCCTGCCAACATTAAATGCAGGGGTCCCATCAAATCCCGCTTTCCTTGGTTTCCGTATTTTAAATTTATCCTTTTTGCCTTTTTATTCCCGCTTTCATTTTCTTCCTCTCACTTTTTGCATTTCCTTACTTTTTCAAATTCTCGAGCTCTCTCTCTCTCCTCCAGTGTTTCAGCAATTTCTCAAACTCATTATCCAATTCTATTTTTTCGGTGATCTTCATAGACCAGGTACTTTCCTCAACCTTTCAATTTTGCAATTTCTTTAATGTCATCTCCCATAGCAGATTTTTCTCTTTCCTAGCCGTCTGCCATCCCAGGGGCGACGGCGGCCCCCTCTCCGTCGGTACCTAACCCTCCGGGAGTGGCAGAAACTCCTCTGCCACTTCAATCCATCGCTCCAGAGGCAGTGGACGCCTCTTCATCTTTATCGCTGGCCGCCGCTGAGGCGGCGGCGAATTCCCCACCGTCCACCTCTCAGGCAGCGGGAACCACTCACTCAGACTTTTCAAGCCTGGAATATCCTCCGGCGGACCCTAGTCATCTGCCGGTAGTCTTTATTCTTAGTGAGAGGACTGTAGAGAAAATTAGGTATAAGCACAAAATTTCCGACCCTTTTGATCTCCTTTGCCCGCCGGCCTGCATCTTAGCCTGTCAGGCACCAGAGGTCTGGTTACCCTTTTATGTTGACCAGTTCCAGGCGGGCTTACGTTTGCCGGTGAACCCCCTGATGCTGGAGATTGCCCAGATATACAAAATACCTATCTTCCAATTTACCCCCAATTCTTTCAAGATCTTGGTATGCTACAACCTGGCCATGCGATACGCTGGTCAGGACCCGACAGTTATTACCTTTTATCAGCTCTTCCAAGCGAAGAGAGCTTTCCCGGGCTGTTTTTACCTCACAGCCAGACCCGGGGTCCAATTCATACACAAGATTCCCACCTCCCACAAGGCCTGGAGGAAAAAATTCTTCTTTGTTTACTGCGATGGGGATTGGGGCTTTGACCCCAAGCCTATAGAAAAACTGCCTGTCTACCCACACCTGACCGCAGCAGACAGACCTCCTCGAATCCAGAGGCTCATTTATATTTTAAATGAAAATCCCGTTAATGCCAATGAGCTCCTCCTCCCCCATGTTTTGGACTTTTTTAATGAGACCTGTGAGATAGGCCTTTTGTCCGAGGAGATAGGTAAAGAACCTCCTGTTTAGTGAAATCAGGTCTTGCCATATCATATCGGATTTCATGAGTCTTATCTGTTTTAATTTTTAAGAGAGGATGATGCGCCAGATGATCGAGGAAGCGAGCAGGAAAGGCAAGGAGGTTATTCCAGAGCCTTCAGTTCAGGAAATAGGGCCTCTTCCTGCACCCCCAGTCCAGAATCCTCCTCCTTCCGCGTCTCTTCCACGTCCTCGACCTGCCAGGCACGTCGTGTCTGACTCCGATGAAGATGACGCCCCCCTGACTAAGAGACCTCGTTCGGGTTGGGGCAGAGGTGTGGTCATCTCATCAAATCCCGCGGTTCAAGCTGTAGCTCCGGCAGTCTCGGTGACCCGCAGTTCAGGCCCTCCCCGCAGGACTTCAGTCCTGAATTGCTCGGGCGATGTGGCCGTCCACCACGTAAGCGGGCAATGCGCTCCCGAGGATATGCGCATCCTAGAACAGCTGAGCGACCACGAGCTATTGGAATCCTGGTGTCAGGACGAAGCTCGGGTAAGTTTCCAGCTCTTCTTCTTCTTTTTTTTTTTATAACCTTTATTGAAAATTTTCTAACTCTCATTTTCTTATACCTAGGCTGAAGTCAAGAGAGACCTTATGGCTATCAGGGCGACCAGGTCTTTGGCCCAGCCCAATCTCATTAAGGAGGTCAAGACCCTTAATGAGAAGATGTTGGTCTTCCGAGCCCTAGCCAAGGAGAAGGTCAAGGAGATGAAGAAGGTGAGAGAAGAGATGGATGAGATGAAGAAGGATCAAGAGAAAATGCTTGAGGTAGCCCGATCTGAGGCCAGAGATGAGGCCATAGCGTAGACGAGGAGCCTGGCGGATGAGGCCTTAGCTAAGGCCAAGAAAGAATGGGAGGCAGAGTTTTTGAATTCTGAGAGAGGGCTTAACTTAGTCCAGACTGCCCGGGAAGAGACGAAGAAAGCTTTCCTTGGATCCAAAGCTCTGTACGCCCTGCTCTTCCCTGAGGCTGTGGCCTACTATCACTTTTCTCTGGATGAGCAAACCAAGTGGACCAAGGCTAACCCCAATGTCGCCTTTGACCGGAGCATTGCCCTGAAAACCGCACCCGAGCCGACCTCCTTCTCCTATGATCCCGCCCTGGACCACCTTGACACAGTTGGGCCCGTGGAATTTGCCAAACATGTCCACTCTGTTCTCCACCCTTCTGAGATCTGTGCGCCTCAGCCAGACCTGACTCTTGCTGTGATCACGCCTACCTCTTCTCCCTCCCCAACCTTTGCAGGTCTGGGTGAGTTACCAGGTGGGGCCTCTCCGGGAGGATTATCCGAGGGCGTCGTGGACCAATTGAGGGCAAAGCTAAATGCGGACATTGAAGTGGATGCTTAGGCCCCTTTTTTTTCAAGTTTTTTCCTTTCGAAGACAGGCCTGTAAGATGCCTATGTGGCGGGTCTGTCGATTTTCATGTATTTTTGAATTCTGTACCCCAGAATGTTCTTAATGCCAGATGCTTTTTTGTCTCATAGCGACTTTTGAACTTCTAGGGTTTCCCGAATTTATGGAAACCCTAGTACTTTTTATTCTCTATCACGTGCCTCTGATTTCTTTAAATATGCATGTATGCCTTTATCTTTCTCAACCGCTTGCAATGTCATCTTCTCCCCTTCTCCAAGAACTGGACCTTGTGAAAAGAAAAAATATTTCTCTAGTAGTTGAGAATTTCAAACTCTCAGATAATTTGACTTTGCTCCGAGAGAAAATCAGCTATTTCCACCGCCTGCTGGAAAGGAAGAGGCAGAAAAAGCGCCATTACAAACGGGAATGGGCTGAGCTCCGCCAACTAAACCGCCAGTTGCAGGAGGAGAAGGCTGATTTGGCGGAGTCAGTGGGCCGGTTGACCGTCACTGCCGGCGAGGCCCATGCTCTGACTGAGCGCGCTGACAAATACCGTCAGCATTATCACGAGACCGAGCGCGAGCTATGGCGAGTTCGCCGAGCTCTGGCTGCCGATCAGAGATCTTCTCAGGGATGAGCCCCTGCTTTTATCTTTCGGTTTCCTGCATTCTGTTAATGAAATATGCTAACCTTCTTGGAAGGTGTGTGCAACTTGTTTCTTGTAATTTTTCCAGAATTTGATGAATAAATTATAAATTTTGAGCTTCTATTTTCCTGATCAAGAAAAGTAATATTTTGCGACTGCCATACCTCTTTTCATTCTTATTTAGGTCTTGCCCCTGATCGTTTTCAATTTTTGATAATCATCTGATGTATCCGTGCTGGTGACTAGGTCCGACATTTTAGTGCGTGTCCGCATGTTCTGGCTAGACCCGTCATTACCTGTCCTAGACAAGTAGGATTTCGCAGGGGCTATCGCCCTAATAATTCTGCCTTAAACTGACAACCAGGTCAGGCAAAATCAAAGGCATCCACCCTTAGCCAATCCTGGCCTAAACTAACAATCAGGTCAGGCAAACTTAAGGGAATCCGTCCTTGGCCAATCCTGGCTTAAACTGACAATCATGTTAGGCAAACTCAAGGGCATCCGCCCTTCGCCAATCCTGGCTTAAACTGACAATCAGGTCAGGCAAAATCGAGGGCATCCGCCCTTAGCCAGTCCTGGCTTAAACTGACAATCGGGTCAGGTAAAATCGAGGGCATCCGCCCTTAACCAATCCTGGCTTAAACTGACAATCAGGTCAGGTAAAATCGAGGGCATCCGCCCTTAGCCAAACCTGGCTCAAACTGACCATCAGGTCAGGTAAAATCGAGGGCATCCGCCCTTAGCCAATCCTGGCTTAATTGTGACTGTGCAATTATTCTGGTGAGGATAAACCTGTAACTTTTATTTCATAAATAAATAAACATTAACGATTACAATTACGTATAAAATTTTCGTAAATTAGTAATATTCCAAGCACGAGGGATATCAGTCCCATCCAGCTCTTCCAACATGTACGCTCCTCCAGCCAAAACTCGAGTAACCCGAAGCGGTCCTTGCCACCTAGCATCTAACTTTCCTTTGGCTTTCCCTAAATCGGACCTTCTCAAAACCAGGTCTCCCACCTGAAACTGCCTTTTTACCATAGACTTATCGTATGTCGCTTTTATTCTCCCTTTGATATGCGCCATCCTGGCAGCAGCTCGTTCTCTTTTCTCCTCAATCAAGTCCAGAGCATCCTGGATTAAGAGCTCGTTCTGTTCTTCAACAAAATTCTGAACTCGAGGGGTCTCAATGCTATTCTCAGTAGGCACCACTGCATCCATACCATAAACTAGGCTGAAAGGCGTCTCCCCTGTGTTTTCCTTGGATTAGTTCTGTATGCCCATAGAATTGAATTCAGCTCATCCACCCATCTACCCCCAGCTCTTTCCAATCGAGTTTTGATCCCCTGCACTAGTATACGATTGGTGACCTCTACTTGGCCATTAGCCTGAGGATGGTAAACAGAAGTGAAGTGCTGCTCAATTTTCATCTTTGCACACCAATCTATGATTTTGGCACCCATAAACTGCGTACCATTATCTGAGACCAGGATTCTGGGGACGCCAAACCCGCACACGATATTTTTCCATAAGAACTTCATAACTGCCTCTTTCGTGATTTTAGCCAAGGCCTCTGCTTCCACCCATTTACTGAAGTAGTCAATTGCTACTATCAAAAATTTCTTCTAGGCAGGGGCCATAGGAAAGGGGCCGACCAGATCTATCCCCCATTTGGCAAATGGACAAGGGGAGCTCATCGTCATGAGCTCCTCAGAAGGCCTGTGTATTAGCATTGAGTTCTTCTGGCATTTATCACATGTACGTACGAAATCCTCTGCCTCTTTTTGTAGGTGTGGCCAGAAATACCCCACCCGCAAGATCTTACTCGACAGAGCTCTGGCACCCATGTGGTTACCACAACATCCCACATGAATTTCTCTAAGGACAAGAGCTCCTTCTGTCCGAACCAAGCATCTCAGAAGAGGATGGCCAAATCCCCTTCTAAATAACTCTCCTTTGATAAAACAAAATCTAGCAGCCCTAGTTCGTATTTTTGGTGCCTCCTTTCTATCATCCGGCAAGACCTCGTGTTCCAGGTATGCCTTTATAGGAGAGCGCCAGTCCTCTCCTTCGATAATTGAGCATACCTGCTCTGTTCCAAACTCTCCATCCGCCTGTAGTAGAGTAATCACTCTTTCTTGACAATCTGCAGCCGAGCTGGCCACCTTTGCAAAGAAATCAGCTCTTCCGTTTTCCTCTCTTGGAATTTGAAGGACCGTTAGGCCTTTCATACCTCTGGCGAGTTCTCTATACTTAGCCAAATATCTCTACATATTTTCTTCTCTCGTTTCAAACTCTCCACTGATCTTCTTGCAAACGAGCTGAGAATCTACCCTGGCGCACACCTGCTCTGCACCCAGGTCTTTCGCCATCTGGGTACCTCTTAGAAGAGCCTCATACTCAGCAGCATTATTAGAAAATGTTGTACCCAGCTGGATAACAAACTCAGTGGACGCGCCTGCTGGATCCATTAAAACAATTCCAACTCCACAGCCCTGATTATAGACAGAGCCATCCGTAAAAATTATCCATTTCTTCAGCTCTCCAGGAGGACCGGTCATTTCTTGCATGAAATCAGCTAAGGCCTGGGCTTTAATTGCCGTTCTGGCCTCAAAGCTAATATCAAATTCTCTTAGCTCAATTATCCACCTGACAGTCTCCCCGATGCCTCTGGCTTAACTATGACAGCTTTCAACGACAGATTCGTCTGCACGATTATACTATGCGAAAGAAAATATGGGTGCAATTTCTGGGCTGTGCCTACTAGAGCTAGTACTGCCCGCTCTACTTCTACATACCTCACTTCGGCATCATGTAAGACCTTGCTCCAGTAGTAGACTGGTTTCTGCACCTTTCCTTCTTCTCGAAGTAAGACAGAGCTGATTGCCTGTTGCCCAACTGATAGGTACAAGATGAGGGGTTCTCCTATGACAGGCTTTGTTAGCAAGGTCATGCTAGCCAAGTGCTCTTTCAACATTTTAAACGCCTCTTAGCATTCTTTGGTCCACTCAAAATGAGCTTTTTTACGCAGAGCTTGGAAGAAAGGGAGGCTCTTCTCCGCCGATCGTGAGACAAATCGACTCAGGGCATTGATGCGTTCCGCTAAACACTGCATTTCTTTAACGTTCCTAGGTGCCTGCATCTCCATAATTTCCCGTACTTTCTCTGGGTTGGCCTCGATCCCCCTTTCAGTAACCATGTACCTCAAAAACTTGCCAGCTCTTACCCCAAACGTACATTTTTTAGGGTTGAGCTTCATTTTGTATTTCCGCAGGGTACTAAAGGTCTCCCTCAAGTCATCCACATGTGAGGTTGCTCTGGCACTCTTGACCAACATATCATCTACATATACCTCCATATTTCGCCCGAACTGATTTTTAAATATTTTGTCTGCCAACCTCTGGTATGTGGCGCCATCATTTTTCAATCCAAATGGCATGACTACATAACAGTAAGTTCCCATAGGGGTGATGAAGCTAACCCTCTTCCAATCATCCTTTGCAAGCCTGATCTGGTGGTAGCTCTGGGAGGCATCCATCATACTCAGGAGCTCGCATCAAGCTGTTGAGTCCACTAATTGATCAATTCTCAGGAGTGGGTAGTGGTCCTTCGGGCAAGCTCGGTTAAGGTCTCGGGAAATCAATACACATTCTCCAGTCTTCTTGAGTTTTTGGAACTAGTACGGCGTTGGAGAGCCATTCTGGCAATTGTATTTCCTGGATGTGTTTGGTGACTCAAACTTTTGAGCACCCCTTTTTAGTAAATTAATTTAAAAGCACGTAAGTTTGCTCGCAAGAGTACGAGGTACTTGTAGGGTGATAAGTTTGAATCGAGTCGTATCTCTCGAGGAAACAACTGTTCGGTCTTTCGGATGTTTTTCTCAATTTACGAAATAAAATACATGTACAATTGGGGTTTTAAAAGAAATTGATTTGATCATAATGAACTACGATAATAATTAAACTAAAACTAATTAAACTAATCACTTTAAACTAGATTATCAACTACGAGCTTTAATTAAACTATCAATAATACGCAACCATAAATTAAACCTAATTAATGCATCTAAGAGCATAAACGTAAGGATTTATCACTAAGCAATGTATCATATGAATCTAAGAACGAACAATTAAGCATAAATCAATCGCATAAGTAAACTAAATTAACCAATATCCAATATCAAGCATGAAACGATTAAGCTAATTAAACTAGTCTAGCATTAACAACGAAATTAACTAAGCAATTAACTAAGAAATTAACTACGAAATTATCTAAGAGTTTAGAGTACTTATTGTAACTAATGAAAGCGGTAAAAAGCTCCACCTATTCCGGAGTTTGAACGTTGATCTTGGGCGAAGATTGAATCCCGAACTTGAATTCGATGTTTTGGACGCGTTGTTCTTCGATCCTTGATCTCCGTCTTCAAATCTCATTATGAGATGTGGAATTATGTTTATTATCAGCTAAAATACCCTAGGGGGTCGTGTCTTCTCCTCAAAATCCGAAATAATGAGGGTTTATATAGATATTGCAAGTCTTGGCGCACAAGAAACCCTAAAATCCGAATTCTGGGCCGTCGCGTCGACGGTGCGTCAAGTGACGCGTGCTGGTGATCGGCAGGACTCGGCAGACTTGGTCGGCAGCGCTCAACAGGTTTGGTCAATAGGTGTGTGCGTCGGCTGGGGGGGTGCGTCGACTGAGGGCGTCGACATCGACGCTTCAGCAAGTTGCGTCGATGTTGCGTTGACCTCGGTGCGTCGACATCGACACTTAAGAACGTAGCGTCGGCAGTGCGTCGGCCTTGCGTCGACTGACGCGGACCATGGCTCGCATCGACGATGCGTCGACGGTCGCTTCAGTCGACGTGACTGAGCTTCTGTCTCCGTGTCTCGGTCTTTTGCTACTCGTTTCACCGGAAAGCTTGTTCTTCTACTCTTGAACATTGAACTTCGTCTATTACGCGTTGAACTCTTCCGGTTACTTAGCTATAAGGTGAAAACAACAAAATATCACCTGTTTGCATAAATTATGATTAAAATATGGTAAAATAAGTCGGAACTATAAAAATACAAAATTAAGCTTAAATTATCCCACTTATACCAAAAACAAATATAAAAACGAACTAAAAAACTAATAAAAATAAGGACAGATCTACTCTAATCAACTACCCCACGCTTTATTGGTTTGTTCGTTCTCGAACAAATGATAAATTCAAAATATAACTAGAATGAAAATAAGTTCAATCAAAGAGTCGTGCGTTGCTACATAGATAATTTTGAAAAATATAGGTACAAGTCACGCAACGTCAAACACTTGACCATTATTACATTGTCGTTTCAAAATAAAATCATGCTTTCTCACGAAGGATAATATATATATGTGTACGCTCAAAAGCACTCAAGTATTTTCTGCATGGGACATGTATACACTCAAATCATTCAATTACATGCACAATAAATAAGCAC
>BMAC01000266.1:228277-291231 GCA_014905375.1 Phtheirospermum japonicum | reverse complement strand
GAACTCCTTCTTGGTACGATCACGATTCTTCATATAATCCTTGAAATAAGGCTTAAGTCGATGTTTGTGGACTTGGAATTCCGTGTTTGCACTCTCATCGTAAATAGTGGCGACTCCATACTCATCCATCTCTTTTATTAAAAATGGTCCACTCCATGCGACTTCAAACTTCGTTGGATCAAACTTACGATCGGAATTATACAGCACTAGTTGACCAACCTTGAACTTCTCGTTAAAAACTTTGTTCGAATTCTTCTTCTTCGCTGTCCAATCCTTACTATTAGCCTCGCCCTTTTTCTTCGTACGTTTAAAATTTTTGTAGGGGTCGGGGGAAACACTTCTTGAAGGATTATGCGGCGGCTTCATCTCTTCTCTTGGTGCAAACTTCGAACGATCTCGTTGTGGTCTCAACTCCACTTTTGGCTCGTTTTTAGGCATGTTAAACTTCATGGGCAATCCATCATCAAATGCTTCTACATTATCAAACTCTTCAATCGTGCCGATGCTCAAGAGCTCATTCGCGCAAGAATCTACTAAATCAATAGTAGAACAATCGTTCTTAACAAAACATGCAGGACTCTTGTGAAAATCTTGAAGTGAAATCATCACCGTTTCACCCAATACGGACATAGTCACCCTCCCCTCATTTACATCGATCACCGTACGCGTTGTAGACATGAACGAACGTCCTAACAAAATGGTGTGTTCTCGGTTCTTGCTTTGTATGTCACCAACGTCCATAATGACAAAGTCAACCGGCACTACTAGCTTATCTACTTGTACTAAGACATCCTCCACAATCCCCAAAGGTAGCCTTATCGTTCTATCCGCCAATTGTAATTTCATCGTGGTCGGCTTCAGCGGTCCTAGGCCAAATTCCTTGTAAATCGAATGGGGCATCAAATTTATGCTAGCGCCAAGATCGAGCATCCCTCTTGCCGTTTGTCCATTCTCGAGAGAAATAGTTATGCAAAAACTCCCGGGATCCTTCTCCTTGGGTGGCAATGGTTTCTTAAATATATCACCAACATCTCTTATCAAAGCCACATTTTGATTTGTTAAGAACTCCCCGGCAACGGCGCTAAATTTTTTGACTCGTAGCCAAACGCCTTTCCCTTGATGCTAGATCCTTGAAAAACTTCACAAATGCTGGCATTGTCTTTATCACCTCTATCAGGGGGAGGTTAATATTAACATTCTTCAGTAAATTGTATAACTCCATGAATTTTTTATTCTCCTTTGCTGGACGTGGGCGACTTGMGAAGGGAACATGATCATAAAGAGTCAACTTCTTGGGCGGCGAATTTAAGGAATCGATGGGGTCTTCAGTTGCTGTCGATTTCTTTTTCTTCACTGCTCCCGGAGGTTGGGTCTCGGTCTCTTTCTTCTCTCCCTCCTTTCCTAGCTCGATGCAGTTATCCACTTCTTTCCCGTTTCTCAGCACATGAATAGCCGAGGCTTGTTCTGTTTGGCTTGGAAGAGTATTTTTCTCCTTCTTCAATGATGCCATGTCAGTTGCCAATTGTCCTACCATTAACTCCAATCTTCTTAGCCCTGATGAATTTTCAAGAGTACTTTTGGCCATTTCAGCCATCATCATTCTCAATTCTTTCATATCATCTCGAACTCCCTTCATTTCCTCCTGAACATGTGTGAGGCCGTCTCGGTTCCAAATAGTTTCAGCAACTTGGTTCTGTTCCAGACTAAAAGTTGATCAGTCGATTGAACTGTAGCAGGTGTTTGCATGTGTGGTGGTCTCTGCCCCGAATGTTGTTGATTCGAATAGTGCTGGATGGCGTTGACGTCCCCTCGTTGTTGGTTGGTTAATGGGAACATATCGGCTAAATGTTCGGAGGATCCGCATTGGTGACACATAGCATTAGTCTTCTTCGAAGAGGCCTTGCTTGCCCGCTCGGCCTTCCAAGCTGCCAATTTCTCCTCAAATATCTCTTCGCACTTTGCTTTGACTAATCTGCCATCATCTAAGTCAGGATCAGGGATGGAAATCTCATTAACTTTCAATTTACAAGGCCGAGAGTTGGTTTCTCTAGATTTCTCACTCAGTTTCTCCAATACTCGTTTTGCCTCGRGAGCCGTTAAATCACCAAAATCTCCTCCTGCTGTTATTTCAACTTGGCTTTTCCCCATGGGCGACAAACCATCAAAGAAAAATTGATTAATTATCTCGGGGGAATAGCTATGATGGGGGCATGCTTGTAAAAGTGATTTGTAATACTCCCATGTTTCATGAAATAATTCTCCCTCCACTTGTTCGAAGTTAGCAATCTGCCTCCGAATTTGCCCCGTTGTTTGTGCCGAATAGTATTGATTTAGGAACTTCTCACTTATCATCTCGCAATCAGTTAATGATCTTGGTTCTAAGGACAGTAACCATGTCTTCGCCTTGTCTTTCATGCTATAAGGGAAACAAATCATTTTCATCTCCTCCCGTTTTAGGCCATGACCTACAAATCTGCCTACTTCATTGATAAAGTAGTTCAAAAACGCTAAAGGGTCTTCGTGGGCATTTCCGTGAAAAGTCGGAAATAAATTAATCTGATGCGGTTTAATCTCTACTTCCCTTGCAGTCGGGCCAAGAACAATAGCAGACCCATAAAGCACAACCTTCGGGCGTGCCAAATCTCATTGTCGAGGCGCTCGATCTCCCCTTGGTTCCCTAACTCGGTCATTAGCTCTCTCATAGTGGTCGTCATGCGCGTAATGGTGCTTGCGCTCGTATCTCCTTCCGAAATTATTTTGCTCGTAACTATGATCTTGATTCTCCAACCAATCATTCACGTGCCCTTGATTGTTAACATACGCGTTATGCTGCAGAAAATCTTCGTTCCTAATTGCCACGTTCTCGATGTTGTGTTGGCGAATAGCATTGTTGTTCTTCTCTTCGTTGTGCCTCATATTCGTCATGTTGGGTTAGTGACCGATTACGTTTTGCTGCTGGTCGACTCCTTCGTTTCTCCCCGCATCTTGTCTCGCAATAATGGGGCGTGGTGGTGATCTCGATGGTGAGTCGCCGTTTCGAATCGGATTTGCTTCTAACATAATGTCGGAAGCTTGGTCACAAGCGAAATCAGTTGCTGTTGAGGAATCGTCCTTGGGAATAAAAACGGGTCTTGGTCTCGGTGGATTTGAACGGTGGATGTTGTCAATGAATGGTACAAGGTCGTGTTGAATTGATCGCCTTCCTTGCATAAACTCAACAATACATCAACGTACAAAATGGCAAAGACCAAGTAAAAATAAATAAAAATAAACTAATAAATCAAAAAGAGAATAAAATGAAAAACATCTTTAATTCTTACTCGTTGCTTCCCCGGCAACGGCGCCAAAATTTTGACTCAAACTTTTATGCACCCCTTTTTAATAAATTAATTTAAAATCACGTAAGTTTGCTAACAAGAGTACGAGGTACTTGTAGGGTGATAAATTTGACTCGAGTCGTATCTCTCGAGGAAACAACTGTTCGGTCTTTCGGATGTTTTTCTCAATTTATGAAATAAAATACATGTATTGGGGTTTTAAAAGAAATTGATTTGATCATAATGAAATACGACAATAATTAAACTAAAACTAATTAAACTAATCACTTTAAACTAGATTATCAACTACGAGCTTTAATTAAACTATCAATAATACGCAACCATAAATTAAACCTAATTAACGCATCTAAGAGCATAAACGTAAGGATTTATCACTAAGCAATGTATCATATGAATCTAAGAACGGACAATTAAGCATAAATCAATCGCATAAGTAAACTGAATTAACCAATATCCAATATCAAGCATGAAACGATTAAGCTAATTAAACTAGTCTAGCATTAACAACGAAATTAACTAAGCAATTAACTAAGATATTAACTACAAAATTATCTAAGAGTTTAGAGTACTTATTGTAACTAATGAAAGCGGTAAAAAGCTCCAGCTATTTCGGAGTTTGAACGTTGATCTTGGGCGAAGATTGAATCCCGAACTCGAATTCGATGTTTTGGACGCGTTGTTCTTCGATCCTTGATCTCCGTCTTCAAATCTCGTTATGAGATGTGGAATTATGTTTATTATCAGCTAAAATACCCTAGGGGGTCGTGTCTTCTCCTCAAAATCCGAAATAATGAGGGTTTATATAGATATTGCAAGTCTTGGCGCACAAGAAACCCTAAAATCCGAATTCTGGGCCGTCGCGTCGACGGTGCGTCGACGGTGCGTCAAGTGACGCGTGCTGGTGATCGGCAGGACTCGGCAGACTTGGTCGGCAGCGCTCAGAAGGTCTGGTCAGTAGGTGTGCGCGTCGGCTGGGGGGGTGCGTCGACTGAGGGCGTCGACATCGACGCTTCAGCAAATTGCGTCGAAGTTGCGTTGACCTCGGTGCGTCGACATCGACACTTCAGAACGTAGCGTCGGCAGTGCGTCGGCCTTATGTCGACTGACGCGGACCATGGCTCGCATCAACGGTGCGTCGACGGTCACTTCAGTCGACACGACTGAGCTTCTGTCTCCGTGTCTCGGTCTTTTGCTACTCGTTTCACCGGAAAGCTTGTTCTTCTACTCTTGAATATTGAACTTCGTCTATTACGCGTTGAACTCTTCCGGTTACTTAGCTGTAAGGTGAAAACAACGAAATATCACCTGTTTGCATCAATTATGATTAAAATACGGTAAAATAAGTCAGAACTATAAAAATACGAAATTAAGCTTAAATTATCCCACTTATACCAAAAATAAAACAAACTAAAAAACAAATAAAAACAAGGACAAATCTACTCTAATCATTTGGCACTAAGCAATTTCTCCACCTCAGCTTCAATCATAGCCTCCTTCTCAGGTCCAAAGTTCCTTTTCTTCTGCTTCACCGGCTTTGCCTCTGGACTAATATTAAGGCGATGTTCCATCACCTCAGGGTCGATCCCCACCAAGTCCTGGGGGGACCAAGCGAACACATCCGCACTTTCTCTTAACAAAGCCACCAGGTCTGTCAAGACTTCTGGGCTGAGAGTCGTTCCTATACGGAGGACTCGACTTTCATCGCCTGGAACGATCTCCACCAACATCAAACCTTCCTCCCTTCTCACTAGCTCTTGCCGTGGCTGCTCTGTCCGAGCTTTTTTACTCAACCTCTCTTCCTAACTATTTCGTCTAATACACTCAACAGATGATTGTCGTGACGCATACTGGTCACCTCTTACCTCCCTAGTTCCTTCCTCAGTAGGGAATTTCATCTTCATATGAAAAACTGAGATTACAGCTTGAAATTGGCTCAAGGAAGGTCGGCCAAGCATAACATTGTAGGAAGATGGTGCATCTACAACCAAGAAACGAACCATCCTTGTCACCCTATAAAGCTCTTCCCCTAGGGTGACAAGGAGCCTGATCGCTCCCATTGGTTTCAGAGCTCCCCCTGCAAAGCCGACTAGGGAGGTAGTCACCTCTTCCAGCTCCACATCCAATTTCAATTGTCAAAAACAGTCATAAAATAGAATGTCGGCAGAACTTCCGGTATCCACAAAGATCCGTCGCACAGTATAATTGGCGATAGTTACCATTATAACCAGAGCATCCATGTGCGGGGCCAAAATGCCATCACCATCTTCTGACCCGAAACAGATGTAAGGGGTAGAGGTCATTTGTCCCACATCACGCGATTTTCGAACTAAGTCTCTCGCGTCTCTGACATAACTGTGCTGCATCCTCTTGGAATGCTCCTCCAGCTCTCCTCCGGTAATCATCTGGATTTCCCCATGAATGACCTGGGCTTGATCAGCTCGTCTCCCATCAGAGCGACTTCTGTCCTGGTCTCTTTTGCTCTGGTTAGACCTGTCATAGCCCTTGTTGCTAGATCTGGCCTCATCTCTTCTCATACGGACGTACTCTTTCAGGTGCCCAGCCTGGACCAATCTTTCCAACTCATCTTTCAAATGAGTACACTGATCAGTATCATGCCCATACTCGTTGTGGAAGCGGCAGAAGCGATCAGACCTTTCCTTCCTAGGTCTCTATGAGTAGGTCTTAGGCCATTTCAGGTCTGGATGCTTCTCTATGGCCTGCAGAATCTCACCCTGTGGAGTTGCCAAAGAGGTGTACCTGTCAAAACGAGGTTTCCCACCAGACAGATCTGGCCTTGGCTTCTTTGCAGCAGTCCTATCATCACGATCGTATCTCTCTCTCTCTTCTTTTCTCCCTCATCTTTGATTTTCAAGGCCTCCTCAAGGTGAATATACTTCTCATCTCGTTCCAATAGTTCTCCAAACTTCAGGGCTTGTTTGACAACCAGCGATTAAAAAAATTCGCCTCTTCTCAGACCCTGCGCCAGAGCATTCACCAATAGTTCTTCGGACGCAGAGGGTACCTCCAGCTTTGCTGTCGTAAACCTATTAATATAAGCACGCAAACTCTCATTATTTTTATGCTTTAGGCTGAACAGCTCTAACGACATCTTTTGATACTTCCTGCAACTTGTAAACTGGTGCAGGAAGGCAGAGCTGAACTCGTCAAAGTTGCTAATAGAGCGGGGCGGTAACTGGCTAAACCAAAGTTGTGCCGATTTGGTAAAGGTCATTGGGAAGACCCGAAACATAACCGCATCTGAAAATTTGTGCAGGGCAACCGCGATCTCGAATCTACTTAGGTGGTCCCACGGGTCTGTGGTCCCATTATATTCAAAACCCAGAGATCAGTATGAGGCCGGCACGTCATCCGGCATGACTTCCTCCGTGAACGGAGTGCCTCGCCTGATCTACACCGCCCCACTGCTCGCCATTTTTCTCTTAAATTCCCTTACCTCTTTCTGCAAGCTTTGCATCTGCTCGGCCAGACCTGGGTTGATCTGACTTGAGGTTTCACTATCAGAAGTAGAGAAATGCTCATCTCTATCCTGAGGGGGAGTCCGATCTACCCGCTGGAGACGTAGTGGCTCAGTTTCCGTCACTGGGACCGTCCGGTCTGGTCGATCGCCGGGTGGTGGTGTTGACATTTCAGCAAATTTCTTCTCCACGGCTTTTTCTACTACTTTGCCGATGAGGTCGGATAGCTACCGGAGAAGGGCGTCGGTAAACAATCCTCCAACAGCAGGTGTTGCTTCGCCAGAGGGAGGCGGAACAGCACCAGATCCAGCCTCGATTGATGGTTCTGCTCTTTCAGGTCTCGCCATTGACATTTCTGCCGATGGCAGCATGCCCCAAGGCATGGCGGATTTGGGAGTTCCGCCAAGCTCTCCAACCAAATTCCTGCGTAACCCATCGGAAGCCATGGAAAAGGAGCTCACGCCTTAGCCTAGATTCTTCCCACAGACGGTGCCAATTGTTTCAAACCAAAAAATGACCAACGTTGAGAACGCCTGGAACCTTGAACACCCTCCTGATCTGCACCACAAACATAAGTTAGAAAGGACCACCAGTGACTTTCCGGTGGAAACCTCTCCAATGCTTAAGTCAGTAAGCGTTTGAGGTGTTTTCCATAAAGAAAGCAGGAATGCTCAAGAGAATGACATACCTCTCTCAGCCTTAGGACTGAGATATTTATAGTTTCTCCTAGTGGGGACCCCAGCCAGGATCCCGGAAGCACATGCCGCGAATCAAGGGCCGTTTTGGCAACCAATTCTGACAAGTGGTCCCACTTGTCTCTCCGCCGGGAATCTAGGAAACAGGTCTTCCCTGTCCCAGGCCTTCCCTATTTCCTTCTCCTGTATCAACTCGGTAATAATATCAGACTTGACTCTAGTCAGGTCTTCCTTGTTCCAGGTCTTACTCAGTCCGTATTATCTCGACTCTCTAGGATTCCAGCAGAACTCAAGGAACCAGAACTGTCGTGATCCGGCTCTTCTTTCCTTTGGTGTCACTGCCTTTCAACAGGTCAACTCTTGCTATAATGAGGACGAGCTCTATTCCTCAGGGGACTCAATCAGGTCTATTACCCAGAACAGGCTAAACTTCAGTCCCTGAACTTCAGCTCGGCATAATCTTCAAACTTTTAGTGATCTCTTCAAGATAGCTAAGTTAGGAGGGATCCCGAGCAATAGCCACCTCTTCCTGACATTCTGTTTATCAGGAGGGTTAATTAGATCTTTATCTGAGAAAGAGCTGTTCTAGCCCTCTCTTAATTTGCCTAACTATCCCGAGTAAGAGCTACCCCAAACCAGGTCTGCCATATATATTGCCTTATCACAGCCTTTTCACTGAGCTCATTAAATGTCAATAACCAAACATTTTAGATAAAGAATTAAATAGAAAATTAGAAAATGAATCTCCCATTTGGTTTGAAAACTACGTGAGTTAAATTTTGTGAGGTTTGTTTAAATACATATATTACGTATTTGTATTTGGAAGTTGAGTTAAGTTAGTAACTTTACGTCATATATTATAGGCACGAGATCCCTTGAATAATGTAACAAATAATTACATTAAGAGTCTAGCGTTTGGTCCATCGCGTTGTGTGACTACATTCAATGGATGAAAGATAAATGGATAAATATTTCACACGATTCCATACGGATCAGAACGATCTACATCGAGCATTGGGATTTGTATAAAAGGATTAACTTATGGAGAAGATGAATATGATTATTACGGTCGTTTGGTAGAGATTGTAAAACTTGAATATTCAGGGTCTATAAGCACACTCTTGTTCAAATGCGAGTGGTTTGATCCAACTCCAACAGGCACAAGAGTGTACTCTCGGTATACTCTTGTCGACGTTAATCACAAATGTAGATTCAATCGTTATGAGCCATTCGTACTTGTGGCCCAAGATACTCAAGTTTATTATTGTCCGTATCCGAGTTTGAGACGATACATGGTCAACTGGTTGGCAACTTGTAAGATTAAGGCAAGATCAACAATATATTTCATAGAAGAGCGAATGCCTGAACAATCGTTTGAAGAGGATATTGCTGAAACGCATGGGGCAATCCAATTGGAGGATGTGTATTTCCAAATTAATGATCCATTTAATAATGACATAGCCAAACTTGTCGATGATGCTGATGCCAAACTTGTCATCAATGATGCTGTTGCCAAACTTGTCGATGATACGGAAAAAGACTTTATAAGGGAAGAAGAGACAAACGACGATGATTAGTTTGTAATTTGTGTCGGTTAAGGTTATAACGTTATATATTAATTAACATTTAAAAAATAATATAATGTTTTAATTTTAATTATTTTTAATTTAATTTCAACAATTTGTTCAAGGTCGTTTAGATGTTTAGAGTGAGGGGGAAAAGTACTACTAGAGGTGGTCGTTCAGGATCAGCTGGTCATTTAAAATATGGTCCCTAAGGTTCTGATCTTCCTTCTCTTGGTGACTCTTCATCGTCATAGCCAGCTGTGCCGGCCTCCTCTGATGATTTGATCGACCATTTGGACGATTTGGATTTGGATGGACCGAATCATGCCGAGACCGTACCAGACACCCCTTCTTTTTATAATGAGTCGTGTCGACTTTCCGGAGGCATCCTTGTTTATATCATCGGTCGAAGGTAATTAGTAGTGTTTAATAGTTTTTATTAATATTTATATCGCTATGTATTGTAATCAACTTCTAAAAAATATTCATTTGAATTTATATATTTTTAGAGTGCGGAACAAGTCTTCATATTTACCTGCAATTCTTAGACGGATCCACGAGGCTCGTGTGCATCTAGTTGGATTGAGCTATGTGCATATTCCTCAGTATCATCGTGACACATGGTGGCCTCAGTTCCAGGTATTTACATTAAACAAAAACTTAATTTATTTCATTACATATGTTTATTTGAATAACTAATTACTTGTTTTATATTGTTTTAAATATGATTTATTGTAGAGTTTATGTTATTGGGACCGAGCGATATTCTAAGGATGTTATGCACCAAGCCTTTTATGTGTGGATACTTATGCTTGGTCTATTCGTCTTAATGAGAGGCGGCGTTTGTATGATGCCAAGGTAGTCATACCGCTATTGTCGGTGAGCAAACTTGGAAGTCTTGGCAGGAGGCCAGGTTGAGAGATCACGGAGGGCTAGCAGAAATAGGATGAGCGAGACAGAGGGTCCTGGTACTGGGATATCTAAGCATAGAGGCGGGTCTCGGGGGGCGAATTGCATACAAGATGACATTGTAAGTTATATATATATATATGTGTATATATATATATATATATATATATATATATATATATATATAAATTAATTGTTACAGCATGAAGAGATGGGTAGGGAACCCACTGTGTATGAGCTTCTACTGAGTCTGCATCAGAAAGGCGACGGCTCATTTACGAACCCCAAATCTCAGTGGATTGCTGTAAGTTTATTTAATTTCTAAACTCAAATTAATTTTTATGTTATCTTTATTTTTATCATTATTATGCATGAAAACAACTAACAATTTTTATTTATCTATCAGACGGAGGTTCAGACTACTTGGGTAGCAGGCGTGTTGCATCACAGTCTGGCACGTTTGTTGACCCGAACAACGTCTACCTCTCCGTTGTCAGGCCCAAGAAGGGTCAATGATTTTTCATGAGATGTGTCACCAAGGAGTTCGATACAGGCTCCAGCTCTACATTATCCCATTAGGTCGATCTTTGTTTGGAGCAGCTGCCGATGCAATTCGAGGAGGCTAAGATGAGGCATCAGAAGGAGTTGCAGAGGTTGTGCGATGCACAAGCGCATTCTTAGGAGGAGTTGCACAAGATGCGTGAGGCACAGACGCAGGCCCATGTGGACATCGAGCAGCGACAGGTTGAGGAGCGTATTAACTCTGCGATGGCTGCGATGGCATCACAAACTCCTCCTCCCTTACCTCTCATGCTGATTTGTTTATTCGATTATAAGATTTATTATTATTATTGTAGAATTAATTAGATTGTGATTCAGATTTATATTTATTTAATTTATTTTGTATTTACGTTATTTTAAATATTTATAAATAGGTGGTTGAACAATAATAAAAAAATGGGTTCATTATTCTAATTAGTAAAAATATTAGGAGAAAAATAAAAAATATATTTACCGGTGGACATGCAAGCCGTCTGTAATATTAAATGAGAAGATTTACTGACAAATTAATAAATTGTCAGCAGGATATATTATTTGGTTTTGTTTTAAAAGTGCCGACGGATATATGTCCGCCGGTATAAATATGTTCCCGACGGATATTATATCCGTCGGCAATAATAAATCAAAAAAAATAATATATAATGCTGACGGGCTTATTATCCGTTGGCAAATCGAAAAAAATTAAAAATCTTCGACGGCAACTTACCGACAACGGCTTACATTGGAAAGCCGTCGACAATTTGCCAACGGGGCGACAAATCCGTCGGCAAGTTAAATTGTCGACAAAGGTTTTGTTGACAACCTATATCCATTGGGAAGCCGTCGATAAGTAATTTACCGAAGGAGTGCCGATGGATATGGCCATCGACAATGTCGGTTTTGTTTGTAGTGTATATTTTTATGTGTATTCTATAGGAATTATGTATTACACAAATTCAAGAAAGTACATCTTCTAGTGTAGTGGTTAAAATGTTTTCTCTAACATATAAGTTTGGTGTTCAATCCCCTTGTATATATGTTATTTTTACTTCTTCTTTTATTTTAAATATTTTATTTTTAATCTATTACCAAGAGAAAAAAAAACTAAAGAAGAACTTTTAGTCGATTAGCATAAAGTTGCCTTTTTTACCACTCTATTAGAAAAAAAAAAAACTCGATCCTTTGTAGCATAATAAAACTGGGGCAAAAATATAAATGTGACGGTCACACGGGTCTTCTACTTTGTGATGAACCCCCATAACCATTCCAAATTCAATTTCGGACCATCAAAATGGACCCATATATAAGAAGAAATTAGCCCTTAATTCAGCTACTTCATTGCTTCTGTTCTTTCTCTTTATCTCTTTTCTCTCTCTCCATACTTAAAACATAAATCCTAGCCTCTATAATCTTAGCTTCACCGTGAAAGTCTCAACACGTCTCCGTTGCCCCAACCTTCATCCACTGCAAAAATTTAGCTTCGTTCATATTTCCTCCTCTCATGGCCAGGTTTTATGTTATCTTGTTGAAGCTCGCACGTTCCATAACTGGAACTAAAACAAAATAAATCAAGGCTTGATGAATCGTGAAGTATTGTTCTGCATGTTTCTATAACTTATTTCTTCATTGCTTGGGTAGTTTGGAAATTTCCGATCATTGTAGGCTTTGTTTCTTCTTCTTCTTCTTTTTATTTTTTATTTTTTTTTGTGCTACGATTGAGACAGGAATGGGAATGTTTTTGAGGAAGAAAGATGAATCGTGTGATGTAAAAAAGTGTTGTGTAGAGTGTTTTTGAATGTTTTGAAAGAATAATGGTTAATCTCCATTTTTTCAGATCCAACCATGTATTCTCTTCGTACTACTACAGTTGTATTTAAATGTATTCACATTTTGTGCAATTATTTCATGAAAGGTTTACTTGTTTGAATTTTCTTTTTTATTTTTTAAATTTTTTACATTATTTCTGGTTAGATATGTAATTAGCAGTGTCAATATTGCTTTCATTTATTGTTACTTGGCAGTTTTTGTTGTATATTGATTTCAAATTGTTATCGCTATGCGCTATGATTTATGTATTGTTTGGGTTGTTCGAGTGTTTATGTTTTCTTTATGCTAAAATATTGACATGTTTTCATTAAAAAAAATGTTACTTATTCACTAATAAGTGTCACTTTTGCATATTATAAGACTTATTATTTGTGAATTCTTATGAAAAGAATATTGTTACTTGTGCACTGAAATATGCCACTTTTCCACTTATTATTGTAACTTTTTTACTAAAATGTGTCGCTTTTATACATCATATTATAATCTATTATGTAACTTAAAATATTATAATTTTGAGCAATGCATATGTTTTCTTTAGTATAATTCAAAGTATGGAATGTTGTTATTTTATTTTGATTGTAATTGTTATTGGTTATATAGAAAGATAAAGTATCTTTTAAGCAAAAAAGTGACACGTTTAGAGGTAAAAGTGACACATTTAGATCCAAAAGTGACATTAATTATTGCAAGAGTTTTGAGCAATGCACTTTTATGTATGTTTTCTTTGTATAATTTACAGCATGGAACGTTGCTATTTAGTTTTATTGTAATTGTAATTGGTTTATATAGAAAGATAAAATGTATTTGAAACAAATTGTGACACGTATAGAACAAAAAAAGACACCAATAATGGGATAAAATATAGATTTCTCCATTAACTTTTTGCAAAAATGGTCCACTAAATACAAGGGTGGTAAATTTAGTCCACCAATTAATAATTTGTCGTACTTTTAGTCCAATTTTAATTGGTGGACTAAATTTGCAACAAAAATTTGGACTAAATATGCAATAAAAATTTAATTGTTGGACTAAATCTGCAAGGGAAACTGAAATTTTTCGTCCTTTAAGTTGGCCTAGTTTGATAATTAGTCCTTTTTTTTGCCTTATTGCAATTTCATCCATTTTCTTTTAAAAATTGTTGCAATTTCATCCGATTGTCACCAGACAAACTCAATTGCACCGGAGTTTGCTGATTAGGCGCGGGATTGTACTGAGTTGTCCATAATATTGGGGAAAACTCGGCTATGTGGAAATAACTTGCATTTTTTGCAGCAAATAATAAAAAACCATGGTTGTCACTTTGTCCACCACCGCCAACTTCTCCGAAATTCTCCTCGTCTTGCCGGATTTCGCATTCTTCCCCGACGTCGCCAAGTTCCTGAACAACTGCCACCCGCCGCCGCGCCCCTCGATCTCCCTCCTCCTCTACCACACCATCAGTCCGCCCCTCACCCTCGCGTGGCCCGCCCTCTCCTCACAAGACGACGTTATAACAACAACTGCCTCTACCTTTACAGAAGCCCGTACGGCGGCGAGATCTCAATTTCTTCGACTCCGTACAAGAACCCCATGGTCACCGTCAAAATATGCCATCCGGATCTATTCGTGGACACACATCTCACTGTTCATGGAATCGGCGGCGTACTGGACCCGTCGTTGGTTATAAAGTGCAATATCCCTTTTCCTGATCTGATGGCTGACGACGCCATTCCTGCTGAGGTGAATAGGACTTCTCTTGACCACACGATGATGGCGATGCGGCGGACGGGGTACAATGCGACGTCATCGTCGATTCTCAATTCAAGCCTCCAATTAATGGTGAATCATCTCCTTCTCCATCTCCATTTCCCGGTATTCCTGGAAATGGTAATTCCCCCAATATGGCACCGGCGTACGCCCCCACCACCCCCACCACCCTGAGCTTTGCACAGGAGATTAACCCCAATATGGTTTTTTATTATTTGGTGCAAGAAATGCAAGTTATTTCCACATGGCCAAATTTCACCCAAAATTATGGACAACTCAGCACAAGCCGGTGCGTAATCAGCAAACTCCGGTGCAATTGAGTTCGTCAGACGACAATTGGATGACATTGCAAAAATTTTAATGGATAATGGATGAAATTGCAAACAAGCCAAGAAAAAGGACTAAATGTCAAACTAGGCCAACTTAAAGGATGAAAATTTTCACTTTTCCAATTTACAACTCCTTGGATTTTGACCGACTTTCATTTGTTCAAAATCCCAAAAATTGGACTAAATGTGCGACAAAAATTTAATTGGTGGACTAAATTTACCACCCCTGTATTTAGTGGACCATTTTTGCCAAGTCCTAAATGTTAATGGATGAATTCTATATTCTAGCCCTAATAATGAAATAAGTGACAATTTTATATTTTAAGTTAAATATTTGATTACAATATAATATGTAAAGTTGACAGCTTCTAGCGCACATGTGACACTTTTAATTGGATAAGTGACAATATTAGTTTTTAAAAGAGTGACATTATTATCTATTAAGTTAATATTTGATTACAATATAATGTGAAAATGTGACGCTTTTAATGAAAACATTGACCCATAGTTCAGAGTTTGACGATATTATTTTTCAAGTTTAATGCTTGTAATATGTAAAAAATGACGGTTTCAAAATGGACTCATTTTACCATAAAAATAACAGTGTGAAGTTCAAAAGTTACACATATTAGTTCAAAAGTGACACATATTAAAAGTGAAAAATAAAAAAGCACTCAATAACATTCGATTGTTTTTATTATTTTTGCTTATTTGTTTATCTACTCGCATTTTTCCCTTGTACAGAAACTCTAAACAATCAAGAAACAATTTCTATAATGGACTAATATTTATAAGTAATCCTTAATAATATCTACACTCATGAATTAAAATACATATAAGACACACAATCGTCTCATCTCTAATCAGCGATAGACTCTAATTCGGATGATCGTTGTAACAACTCCATAACGCATGAATCATCTGTACATTCTGTGGATGAACAAGATCGACCAAGCCAAAAATGAACCTAAGACCATTGAAAAGGGAATAAGAAAATCAAGCAAAAGTGGTATGATCAAAATGACGACCTAGCTTGAATTCAAGCTCCAATATAAATATATAGATTGGTTGTCACAAGATCATACTGGCTTCAACCAAATTCTCGCACGAATCAGTTATCGGATTATAGTCAAACTCCCAATCGTTAGCCTTCACTTTCTCCACGACCTCTTTACTTTTGAAGTCGGAGTTTTGGATAATCAAAGATGTTGGTGCAAGTAAGGCCTGCAAGCACAATATATCTTTATTAAAAAAACAGTCTTCCATCGAAGAAGCTATTTTTTGATAAAGTTTTAAAATGGAACTCCAATCGGATGTCAAGGCCAGGAAATCGTGTGATAAGTAAGCAAATCCCCAAATTCAGTACATTTCCATCACAAGCTCTGACCTTCTTCAACAACTAGCATATTTGCAAGGACATGATAGTCCAAATTTTATAAATATGATTTTTCATAGTATCCCACTCAAGAAAAATGCATACATAGTAAAGATATTAATGAATAAAGCATGTTTCTTAATAATTAATTAAATATCTACACTTGATTACATACTCAAAGATCAAGGAGCGTAAGAATACATACTTTTAGATAACAACCAAATAAATCTTGTAAGTTCTTAAGAATATTACTCTTTTATAATCACATGTGGTTCTACTTACCTGTAGTATCAGTCATGTCTTCCACCATAACTGCAACTATTCCTTTTTCATCACCAATCATACTCATAACTTGTAAGAAAAAAAATATCGAGGAACTAGTTATTGAAAATAAATAAAAATAAAGACTGAGACAAGAGTAAAATAGGCAAGGCGTGTGTTTTCACTTGAATTGGGTTCAAGCATCCAATAGCACGCTTAAAACCTTTTTTTTTAATGAACACATTTAAGATCATAAATAATGCATGAGAATAACTTTAGATACAATCCAATTAACTGTTGAATCTAAAATCAAATAAATCAATTTCAATATCTGTTTGGATTTTTACGATGAGTGTAAAATCAAATTGAAATGCAGTACTAGTTCCGACGACATCAAGATCATGATTTTAGAGTCTGATTATGATAAATCTCCAGATGAATTGCAGTCGTCCGATTGATAATCTATCCAAGTTCTACGACACAAATTTCTATGGTTGAGGTTAAGGCTCGGCGGAGGCACAAGAATTGCACTTATTTTCTTTTTATTTCTAAGGCATGGCACGGAGAGAGAAAATTGAAGGAAGGATAAAGATGAGAAAGTGAGTAGATCTGTTTTGTCTCCTTTTATATGAAACCCAGATTATGTGGACGAATTCAGGTTTGGGCTCCGTCAAATGGTATAAAATCCATGTGGCCGTCACACAGAAGACTACCTCTAAAATTGAAGTGATGTTCTATTTTCTTTTTTATATTGATGTGGCATTTAAAAAAAAAATTATTCAATTACAAATTATTTTCAAAGGAAAAAATATAGACAATACATTTTTTAAGTTTTTTATGAAGAATAATATAATTTGTACTATTGAACGCTTGACATTCACTACGAAAAAACCAGCATTGCCGATGGCCATATCCGTCGGCACTCCATCATAATATCACTTCCCGACGGCTTCCTGATGGATCTTGGTTGTCAACAAAACCTTTGTCGACAATTTAACTTGCCAACAATTTTGTCGCCCCATCGGCAACTTGCCGACAGTTTCCGTCGGGGATTTTTTAATTTTTTTGGATATGCCGACGGATAATAAGCCCGTCGAAATTATATATTATTTCTTGTTTTGATTTATTAATGTCGATGGATATAATATCCGTTGGGAACATATTTATACCGATGGACATTTATCCGTCGACACTTGTAAAATAAAACCAAAATAATATATTTTGCCGATGGATAATTAATCCATCGGTAAATCTTTCCATTTAATATTTTAAGTAATTGGAATAATGAACCCGTTTTTTTTATTGTTCAACCACCTATTTACAAATATTTAAAAAATACAAATACAAAATAAATTATATAAATATAAATCTGAATCTGAATCAAATTAATTCTACAATAATAATAATATAACATCTCATAATCGAACAAACCAATAAGCATGAGAGGTAGGGGAGGAGGAGGTTGTGATGCCATCGTGGCCATCGCAGCGTTAATACATTCCTCAACCTGTCGCTGGAGTCGCTACTCGAAGTCCATCTGAGCATGCGCCTGTGCCTCACGCATCCACTGCAACTTCTCCTAAGAATGTGCTTGTGCATCGCGCAACCTCTGCAACACTTATACATATACATTAAGACATAGGTCGTCGATTCTGCATTGGATAAAAGAGGGAAAATGCCCTTTTTTAGAATAAGTGGTTCAAATCATTTTATCGAGATGAGTGTTTTATATCGATAAAATATTAGTTTTTAAACCATCACTATATTAACATAGTGGTAGAAAGAGTACTATGCTGCGCCTAGATTTCAAACGGTTTGCTTTAACCATCTTAACAGCCCCTCATTATTGGTTGCTAGAGAATCAAAGTAGATTCTTCTCCTGATGCCTCATCCCAGCCACCTCAAATTACGTCTGCATCTGCTCCAAACGAGGATCGACTTTCTGGAATGATGTAGAACTGGAGCCTATATCGAACTCCTTGGTGATGCATCCCATGCTAAATCGTCGACCCTTCTTGGGGCTAACAACGAAGAGGTAGACGTCGTTCGGGTCAACAAATATACTAGACTCCTGATATGCATCACGCCTGCTCTCAAATGTAATTTGTACCTCAGTCTGATAGATAAGAAAAAATCGTTAATTATTTTCATGCATAATAATGACAAAAATAAAGTTAATATATAAATTAATTTGAGTTTAGAAATTAAATAAACTAATAGCTATCCACAAAGATTTGGGGTCCGTAAACGAGTTGTCGCCTTTCTGATGAAGACTCAGTAGAATCTCGTACGCAGTGGGTTCCCTACCCGTCTCCTCACACTATAACAATTAATTTATTATTTTATCATATATATATATATATATATATATATATATATATATATATATATATATATTATTTGAATTGTAAATTTATAAACATAAAAAATATATATATATATATATAACCTATGATGTCATCTTGTATGCGATTCGCCCCCCTGAGACCAACCTCTATGCTTAGATATTCCAGTACCAGGACCGCCTGGCTCACTTATTATGTTCATGCTAGCCTTCCTTGATCTCTCAACCTCCTCTGGCCTCGACCACGCCTCCTGCCAAGCCTTCCAGGTCTGCTGGATGACAATAGCATGTATGACTCCCTTGGCATCATACAGCTGCCTCCACTCATTAAGACGGCTAGACCAAGTATAAGACATCGGCACGTAAAAGGCTTGGTGCATAACATCATCAGAATATTGACTCCGGTACCAAAAACATAAACTCTACAATAAAGCATATTTAAAACAATATAAAACATGTAATTAGTTATACAAATGTAAAAATATGTAATGCAATAAATTAAGTTTTTGTTTAATGTAAATACCTGGAACCGAGGCCACCACGTGTCACGATGATACTGGGGAATAAGCACATACCTCCATCCAGCTGGGTGCACACAAGCTTCGTGGATCCGTCTAAGAATCGCAGGTAAATCTGAAGACCTACTACGCACTCTAAAAACAAATGAACATTTTTTTGAAGTTGATTACAATTCAGAACGATATAAATATTAATAAAAACTATTAAACACTAATAATTACCTCCGAACTAATGATATAAACAAGGATGCCTCTGAAAAGTTGACACGACTCATTATTAATAGGAGGGGTGTCCGGTACGGTCTCGGGAGGAGTCGGTCCATACGTACAAATTGTTGGTCAAATCATCGGTGGAGGCCGACACAACTGGCTGTGACGAAGAGGAGTCACCGAGAGAAGGAAGACTAAAACCTGAGGGACCATATCCTGAACGACCAGCTGATCCTGAATGACCAACTCAAGCAGTACTCTTCCCCTCCCTCTAAACATCTAAATGACCTCGAACACATTGTTGAAACTAAATTAACAATAATTAAAACTAAAACATTAAATTATTTTTTAAATATTATTTAATTATATAATGTTATAACCTTAACTGACACAAATACAAACTAATCGTCGTCGTTTGTCTCTTCATTTCTTATAAACTCATTTTCCATATCACCGACAAATTCGGCATTGCCATTATCGAGAAGTTCATCGATGTCATCATTAAGTGGATCATTAAGTTAGAAATCAACATCCTCCAATTAGATTGCACCATGTGTTTCAGCAACATCCTCTTAAAATGATTATTCAGGCATTCGCTCTTCTATGAAAACTATTATTGATCTCGCCTTAATCTTACAAGCTGCCAACCAGTCGACCATGTCTCGTCTAAAACTCGAATATGAGCAATAATAAACTTGAGTAGCTTGGGATTCAAGTACGAATGGATCGTAAAGGATGAATATACGTTTATGATTAACGTCGACAAGCTTATTTTGAGAGTGCACTCTCGTGCCTATTGGATTTGGATCAAACCACTCGCATTTGAACAAGAGGGCGCTTAAAGACCCTGAATATTCAAGTTTTAAAATCTACCAAACGACCGTAATAATCATATCATTTTCTCCATAAGTTGATCATTTATACAAGCCCCAATGCTTGGTGTAGATCGTACTCATCCGTATGCAATTGTGTGAAATCTGTATCCATTTATCCTGCAGCCATTGAATGTAGTCACACAATGCAATGGACCGAACGCTAGACTCTTAATGTAATTATTGGTTACATTATTCAAAGGATCTTGGGCCTATAATATATGACGTAAAGTCACGAACTTAACTCAATTTCCGACTACAAATACGTAATATATGTATATAAACAAACCTCACAAAATTATTGACGTAGTTTTCAAACCAAATAGGAAATTCATTTCTTATTTTCCATTTAATTCTTCATCTGAAATGTTCGGTTATTGGCGTTTAATGCCCTCCGTGAAAATGATGCACAATTTTAACGAAGTAAAATATTATTATAACCAATAACATCAAGTAATACGTAAAATATTATTATAATCAATTACACCTGCTAAAATCCCCGAGTTCATCACAACTTAGTAATACGTATTTTCTTGTCGCAGCGAACTCTTGATATGACAACCATTTTTTCCCTTTTACGGATGAGAAGGGTTCACCATAATTTTTGAATACTGATGGAATCTCATCATCGTCGTCTCCATCATTCTGAACATCTTTATTACACTTCGAGTTTGTTCTTTTAGTGGAGACTTGATCTTCAAAGTAGTACGAACTAAAAGTTGATTCCTCTTCAATTAGATAAGCATTTGGTATCAAGCCCTTGATACTTGATTTGTTCCGCACACTATTGTTATATTTACGAAGATATCTTTTGAAATGATACATCTACCTATACTGCATTAGACCAACAATTCTTGCCTCATATGGTAAGTGGATCGAAAAATGCTCCCTTGAGTCAAAGAAACTCAAGGGAAAGATATTTTCAAGTTGGCACAAGATCAGAGGAATACTTTTTCCAAAACGAGCTATTTCACAAGTGTCGATAACTCTTACAATCAGGTCTTTGAAGAACAAACTCAACTCAGTTAGAGCTTTGCAAACTATATTGGGTACTAGTTCTCGAAAACTAATTGGAATTAATCATTGCATAAACACATGACAATCATTACTCTTCATCCCATACAATCTCAATCCTTTAATATCAACGCAACATCCCAAGTTTGAAGCGTACCCGTCTTGAAACTTAAGAGTTTTAACCCATTATCACAAAGTAATTTTGACTTTTTATCGAGTGTGTAGGAAGTTTTGAGATATTTTCCCGAGTCATCAGCTTGATACGATAGAAAAAAACAATATTTGTTGAGCTCATCTCTTGATTTCGACGTATCTTTTGTCTTCCCCTTCACATTCGTCAGCGTGTTGAACATATTATCAAACACATTCTTCTCAATGTGCATAAAATCTAAATTATGACGAATTAAGTTTTTGCTGCAGTACGGACATCCCAAAAAATACTTCGTTTCTTCCAACCTCTTATCTTAGCGATTTGAGGGTTAACACATTCTTCTTTTAGCTCAATGACCTTTACAAGCCCAAGTTTATCTATCTCAGCCTATATCTCTACTCTTGAATGAATGTTTGGCAGTGAAGCATCAACCTTCCTATTTTCTCGAAGGTTTTTTCTGCCTTTTCAAAAGTGATGATCACATTCTAGAAACTTCTGGTGGATATCAAACCAAGATTATTTTCTGCTACACTTTAGAGTAAATGCATTAGATCGCTCCATGAAATATGGACAAGCAGTTCGACCGGCCGTACTCCAACCCGACAATATGTGTATGCGGGAAAATCACTAATTGTTCATATAAGAGCTGCCCACAACTTGAAATTTCTCTTCTTGGAAACATTATACGAGTCAGCACCATCCATCCACAGCTGTTTCAACTCTACAATTAAAGGTTGTAGAAAAACATCCAACTTGTCCTTAGGGTTTTTGGGGCATGGAACAAAAACCCTTAGAAACATATACTTTTCTTTCATACTCACCTAGGGTGGAAAGTTGTATGGAGTGACTATTACCGGTCACGATGAATATTGCGATCCAAAACTACCAAAAGGTTCAAATCCATCTGTGTAGAGACTCAATCTAACGTTTCGAGCTTCGGCGGTGAACTCTGGATGAGTTTATTCAAAATGTTTCCAAGCCTCTCAATATGACGTGTGACACATGACACCATATCTTTCGCTGTAGCCGGAGATGCATACAATCTTTCCAAATGGGGAGTCAAGGGAAATTAGTACATCTTCTTGTACGCAACTAATTTGGACTTACGTCATTTTGCGCTTCCCTACCTTGCGGGTTTGAACTATTGAGTTCAAAATCATCGTTCTAGTAGATCATACATTTATTCTTGTAGCAATCTATCTTCTCCACCGCTAAGCCCATACCCCTCAATAACTTCTTACTTTTGTATAAATTATCTGCAACTTTATTGTCTTCTGGCACAATCTCTCTGACTAGATCGATGAATTGAACATAAAATTTCTGAGAAATACTATTTTCAGACATTAAACTCATAAGGTGGGAAACAAAAGAGAGTTGGGTGTGTTTCTCGCAACCTGGATACAAAGACTGTTTTGCAACTTCCAACATATCGAAAAACTTTTGCGCCTCAGGATTACGCGGTTCTTCTGCATCATCATTAATCTCCAAATCAGGTCAGACAACATCTTGCACCATATTTATGTACACATTCAGGAATGATTGGGCGAGGCTAGGATGTGGCGAAGGTTGGCGCCGCTTGGCGCTGCATGGCGAGGCGTGGCGAGGATGTGGGCGAGGTTGGGCGAGGCTAAGCCAGCATTCCAGAAAGTTTTGGCATTTTTGAGCTTGCTCTTGGCTTGAATTTTGGTCTTCAATGCCTTAGCCAAATAAATAGGAATTTAAACATAAAAATCCAAAAACTTCACCAATCCTCAAATCAATTGCACCCATTTAAATAAGTTAAACATAAAATCATAAAGAGCCACGATAATCAATTAACACGAGAAAGCAAATGACACACTTAATTAAACATTACTCAAAACTACTAAAATCGTCATAAAACTCTAATTAAAAATACGAGAAAAAATACCACAATTACATGCAAAACATGAAGCACTTGTTGCTTGAACATATTTTTCTGCTTGTATAATCCTATAGAAAAAATAGTATTTTGAGGGAAAATATGCAATGTGTATTGACCTTGTGCTTGTTATAAATCACAAGTCCAATCATATGATTTTATATAAAAGGTTATTGATATCACTTGAACTCGACAGTTTTTATCAGTGGTCTGTTATCGATTGTTACTGTCAACTCTTATTGTCAGTCAACGGTATTGTCTATCACTTTCACTATCTGTCAGGCATGAGTAGTTTGGGAAATCAATCTAGTATGTTGCATGTAGTTCTTGGTTGACTACTTGTGGTACCTATTCCCATTTTTCATGGTCGGTTCGGAGACGACGGAAGGATTTGGGTCGTACATTAGGTATATTCTGAAATATGGCGTACCCTGGGTTTGAATCGCATATCTAAAGGGACGTCGATCCTACTGGGAGGGATAAGGTGACTGAGGCTTCGGCCTATTAGAGTGTCATCTTTCATGGTGAGTGAAAACATGGGGGTCAATGTTTGATCGTCATTGATTCTATATTTATGTGAGTTAATCTGGCTTAGAAGCTAAGTTCTACGCATGGGACCAACCTCTAGAGTCCTTCAAGAGCTAAGTGCTACGCGCGGGAGAAACCTCTACAGTTTTGTATCTTGAAACTCACTAATCGGACTGGCTGTTTTAGAACGAGATGGATTTCCCTGTCTGTTCAACTGATAACTGTTTCAATTGATTTCTTAAAAATAAGTTAGTATTACCTCTCTATTCTAAATGCGATAATTGGTTAATTTATGAGAAAACATATTGTTCATTTAATTCAAAAATATTTTAATTTTGAAGTTGCTGAATAGAGTTTTGTTACACACGTGAAAATAGTTTTGCACACCAAGTGCTTTGATTATTTTATAAAGATTATTTTCTAAACTCTTGTCAATTTTATATCTTAAAAGAAATTTTGCATTTTCATTTGCTTTCCCTCACTGAGCTCTTTTAGTTCACGCTCTCTTTTGTTTTAAAACTAAACTCTCCACATGTCGATGCTATGAGAGTTACCTTGATCTTGATCCTTACGATGAAAAGTGGCTCGTTGGCTAGGGTTACCTCTTAAAAGTTTGGTTTTTATTTTTATAAAGTTTAGATGTATTGAGTCCACCAATACAGCAAGTTTTAACAAACATAAGTTGAGCGGTTGTTTATTTATCCATTTATTTTATTTACTACTAAGATAGGTTTTTTGTTTGGGGCGTTATAGGAGTGGTATTAGAGCTTGAGTGCAAAAGAGTTGCACTTAAGCGTAACTAGGATAGGGTCTTTGGCCTGTGATTAGAATGTCACTGTCATTTTGGACTTGAGAATTAGAATATTAATAATGAATTTGGCAGAGTAAGGAGTAACTACCAACTTATGTCAATTAGATAGTAGGTTGACGTGAGAGTTTTTCATCTTCAGGTCGTCAAACTTGAACATCAATTCTTTCATACGTAACCTCAACCTCTTTCTAATTTCAATATTTGTCTGAGTTCTTGTTAACTTGAAGAGTTATTATTATTCCAAGAGCCTAACCTTTTCATTACTTATAAGTCCTCATCAACTTCCTTAGAATTTGGATTTTAGCATTACTTTTCTCTTATCGCGACTCTCAAAAGGAAGCTTGATTAGTTAAGCATTTCCTGAAACATGATGTTAAAATAAGTGTCCAGACTCAACTAATAATTTCAAATGAGTTAGAGACCTATCAAATTCAGAATTTTCATCAGGAAAGTGTAGCAGGTGAACTTGCATTTGTCACCGATGCTGATTATTAAGATGAAACATTTGAAAAAAAACTGAAGAGACAAGTCAACAAGTGGAGATCTTCAACATCACAAAGGGTTGAATTAATGAAAGATCGGAACAAGTAAGAGATGATACATGTTTAGATCAATATTACGAACACTGCTTTGACATGGAAGAGGTCATATGAGCTCATTTTCGTCTAACCAAAAGATGATGTGAGACTTTTGCGTGGAGGAGATGAACCAATGGATGATGCACGATATGATTATCAACAAGATCAAGCCATCATTTTTCAAGAAAATAATGAAAATAAAGTTTATAAGACAACCCCATGAGGCACGACGATCGGAAGAAATGCAAAAAAGAGCATCAAATAAGACTAAAATTGAAAAACTAGATATACGTGTTCACAATGCTAGCACAAGCTGGAGGATACTCTAGATATGACATCAATCAACAACAAAAAAGAAATAGTACCCGAGCTATACAAGGAGACTTCTGGTGCGTAAGTCACTATCTAAGTTTTGGTTATCACCAATTATTTTAGGGTTTCTGATCTACTAATTTAGGCTTCTCATCTTGATGATTATATTAGTGTTCCACTATCAGTTTTATATATTGTCTAATGAAACTCTAATACAGTTTCATTCAAAATGGCTATTCCATTTACACTTTCATTTAGAATTTATATACTTTGTATTCAGCCTTCATTAAAAATATAGATATTTCCCATGATGCATTGTCGTTTTCAGCCTATAATTTGTTATATTATCCTGCTGGATAAGCAATCATTTGATTGCATTCATTCTTTACCTTTGAGATAATCTCGACCCTCCATTTCTTTTACATATATTGGTTGCTACTTGTTGATATTTTCAATTGTTCCAATAATTTTGAGTAGGAGAAAAAAAGAATCGCAATCTTTTATGTTTGCCCCCTCGTTGTGTCATTTATTTCTTACTCGAGTTTTTGCTATTTAATTATCTTTTCATGAGAATTAGGTCAGCTCAGATTAGTTAAGTCTTTGTTTTTCTCAATCAGTAACTCGCATATTTGCCTCATGAATAACTTATTCATTAATAGAAGATGATGTATTTGACTATAAAATACTTTTTTCTAAAGCTCTTTATTTTGTATGGCACACTATCGCCAACTTATTTTTCATGTGAGCTCTAAACCCGAAACTGTCCATATCACTATTGTATTTTCTTGAGGTATTATTATATTTATCCAATGAGAAATATCAATTTCATGATTTTCTTACTACCGATTCTGTTTTTTTAATTATTATGATTGAATTCTGAACACTCTTATTAGTTAGAGTAGATTTATGATTTCTATTCAATGTCTAATAGTGATACTTTTTGTGAACAATGGGAGTTTGATCTCTCTTCATAAGATTTTATTTATTAACCACATTTTGATTCCTTCTGCTTGGTAAACACTTCATTGTTAACTTAGAGGTTCTGTTATCGATCACGTCTTATGACGTGATCACTTGTAACACTTTGTGACCATTATTTTCTTACATTTTTGATCAATAGTGAACCTCACATATTCATTGCTTTAAACATAAACTTTTGTTTCCGAAGATTCTCATCTCTTATGACATTATCTTCTAAACATTAAGTTCTTTTTAATATCTACTCTTGGATTTATTGAATTGAGACTTTTGTTGAATTTCGAAGGTCTTTATCCACGTTGCCACCTTTCTTTTATACCTAAATCTAATAAGTTTCATATCTTGTTTGTCTTATACATTGGAGGTCTTGCTTTGGTACTTTTTGCCTTCTATGACTGATCCATATTCAAGGTGGACATCTTAATTTTATTTCTTTACACCCATGAGTATTTGTTTTATAGTTACTCGCTCATTGAAATCGTCCTGTCTGACTGCCTTTATTTATTAAATTCTTACTTAGGATGTTTAAATATTCTATAAGTTGTTAATTGCTTTTCTCATGAAATATTTGGGATCATGAACCTCACTATCATTTCTTGGCCTTCAAGCTATGCTATGAAAATTGTTAGGTTATTTGTTGTCAATGTTTTCTCTTTGAGCGTCAAGCTTGTTGAATTCTTTGGACGCCTTCATTCACAATTATATTTTCAAATTTGCACTTGTTTAAGAACAAGTTCTACCTTGCGCTTTGTCTCTCATTTTTAGTGATTCACTATTTTGCACTCAATGTCAACGTGGGTCTCGTATTTTTTTAATTCTCTTTCAATCTTGATTTTTCTAAATATTATTTCTCACCTATTTGTCACTGAACCTTCAAGAAACTGATGTCGAATAGTTTCACTTGACACACTAATGCATGTTCAATACTTATTACCCAGTCTACTTGATTATTAAAGAGATTTGATATTTCAATTTCAAATTCTTCTCGCTTTCCTTTCAATCATTGTCTTGATTACAAAGTTCTTTCTCTGTTAATGATTAAATTTATTCTTATTTTTGTAGTCACCCTCTAATATTCTGACCTTCGTAGTACTTTTGCTCTACTTGATAGATTTTTCTTGATTGTGGAGCTTTTTAATGCAACTACTTTTCAAATGCACCTAAGTTCTGCTTAGTTTTATTTTTTTTAAATTTATCCCCTGTCTTTTAGGAATCGATTTTACCTTTTTACCTCACCTCGTTGTTCAATCACCGTTCTATTTTATTCATATTTTATACTAAGAATTTATTTTGTTTGTCTTCTAGGAATTGTACCCTCCTACCATTGTTAGAATACTCATATTCACTTGTTTCGTTTTCTATAACAGTTGTGTTACATTTTTTGTTGTTACTCTTTCTATCTAAACATTTAGATAAATTGGTAACCTTTGAAACTTTTCAATTTGTCTACCACTTGAAAATTTCTTTTTGTCTTCGTTATTTGTACTCTTTTTATTTATATGTTCTAACAACTAGATATCTTTTCTTAGAATCTTGCTCACGTGTTTCTATCATTTTCCCTTGTGATAAACTTGCATTTGGACAAGTGATCAAACCATATAAGTTCTCCTTGGGTATCCAAATTCTACTATCCTACATGATTATGAATTATCAATACTTTCAATTGCTATGTAAGATTTATTATATCTCTTTTGGCTTTCCATTATTTGCCTGTTATCACTTTGTTCATCCATTCTTTGAACAGAGATCTTAACTTATACTTTCTCTTACCTTGAGTTACTTTAATATTTTGTCTCTTTCATCACATCAACTATCGGATTTGTCATCTTACTTTTACGTTGCTTTCATTCACGATTGAACATTCTAATTATTCCCTTCATTTATCTTCCAATTAAAATTTGTCTTGGTTGGTTACATTTGAGAGATTAGTGTCATTGATTTATTTTGTTATACTGACATGATATTGTTTTCATACTCTCGCTATTTGATAGTTCAAGATTTTGAATTTTTATTTAAGTATATGGTTTCAATAACTAAGTACTTATTCCTTATACATTATACGTACAAATATTTTTGCATACATGTTATTTAATTTGTTATTCCTCATATGTGAATTATATTTATTCTCAATCAAATCACACATCCTTTTCAACCTCATCTTTGATTGAAATAATACTCAATTGTACACATTTCAATCATTCGTACCTAGTATCTTGATAGTGTGGTTATTGGATTTAAGTTTTGTGTTGTAGTACAAGAATTGCTTAGAATACCTAAGATGGGAGTTTGGGGGACAAACTCTTTAAAGGAGGGGAGAATGTGAAGCCTCGTCTATTTACTCATATTATTTATTTAAATCAATTAGAGTATTATTTATATCACTGTTTTTATTTTATTTTAGTCTAAGTATTATATTACAATAATATTTTATTGGAATGTATTTTGGAAATTATGAAATCTTAATTTCTATTTATTTTATTTCATAGAGGGAGCAAATACACATAATATATTTTTTATTTTAACTCATTGTGTTAAATCGGACCCAAAAATTTTCAAACAAATTTCAATTAGATAGGCCCAAACCATTGAGCCCACCCAAAAGATTTGGGCCCAAATACTGAGCCCAAGCCCAATACTCTAACCGCCTCATACCCTTATTTATGCTTCAATTCGATTAAATAAGACCCACCTGCCATTTTTCTTTTTCATTTCCCAGCCTCACTGTCGACCGACACCTTTGGCAGAATTGTTTCGTTGGAAATCTTGCAAAATTCCAAATGTCGGATCATAATCAAATTTATACCATAGTTATCTAGTTTATTTAGGTTTATAACTCCACCTCCTGATCGATGATCGGAGCTCTAGATAATCGGCAAAACACCGATAAAGTTTTTGCATACTGCAACGTCTTACGACCGGCACCATCGAACTTTGACGGCTATTTTCCGGAAAACGGTAGGTCTAAAATTGTAGTTTAATATATCTAATTTTTTGTATTGACGAGAAGTATATAATTATCTAGTTAACTTTATGAATTGATGTCGGAAACATCCTAACGCGGCCAAGAACTGGCACTTATCGGCGACCCCCGTTTAAGCCGTTTGGGTTGTTGGTAACTCTTGAACCTAATATTAATTGAAATATCTTTTCACAATTAATATTTTTTGAGTCTCGAATTTCAATTTCGATGAATTTTTGCAACTATGTGTATATATGTGTGCGAGGTGCGTGTGTTTCGTGCGTCGTACGTGTGAGTTGTAAGGAGAGTTGATATGAGTATTGGTAAAAACCAGAATCCTCCTAAATTATGTTTTGATTTGTTTCAAACCGACCCCAAACCAGAGTCTTCAAAATATCAGGTTAACCCACAAAACTTTTCAAAGTTCCAAAAATCTCATTTTGACCCCCAATTACTTTATTAATTTTTCAAAACCGGACAAGTTTCTTATTTTTGAGCCGAAGTGGGTCAAAAAACTTCTAAATAATTACAAATTCGAACCATATCTTTTCTATAACATCTTTCTACGCAAGACATGTCCAAAATTAGAAATTTACCCTTTGAACTCTAGATTTAGAGAATTGAGGCCCGAACGTTCTTCTTATCATATTATGCGTTGTAGATTATTAGTTTCTTTTCAAAGTGTCTTAGGATATTATATATTGCTTTATTATATGTTATATATATATTTTTTATAATTATATTATATTTTAGAGCTCAACATGGGTTTTCATTTGGAAGTGACGAGGCCTTTCATGTACTGATCGAAAACCTCGTAAAGCTGCCGTAGCATAAGCTTGATTTTCGAAAGAACTTCACTGAAGGTGTGTAAAATTTTCTTAACTAGGGAGTTTGAAAATTCTCAAATTATAATGCGTTGTTTGTGCTTATCTGTGAGTAATATATTTTTAACTAAGTTTGAGATTTTCAAAATCGTGAAGCACTTGTTGCTTGAACATATTTCTCTACTTGTATAAGCCTTTAGAAAAATAGTATTTTGAGGGAAAATATGAAGGTGTGTATTGACCTTGTGCTTTTTCTTAATCACAAGTCCAATTATATGATTTCATATCAAAGGCTATTGATATCAATTTAACTTGTGGTACTATCTGTCACTGTCACTGTCTGTCAGGCACGAGTAGTTTGGGGAATTAATCGAGCAGGTTGCCTGTGGTTCTTGCTTGAATACTCGTGGTACCTATTCCTATTTTTTCTGGTCGGGTCAGAGACAACAACATTGGGTATATTGGGTATATTCCGGAATACGGCTTACCCTAGGTTTGAATCACATAGCTAAAGGGACGTCGAGCCTACTAGGAGGGATAAGGTGACTGAGACTTCGGCCTATTGGAATGTCATCTTTCATGGTGAGTGAAAACATGTGGGTCAATGTTTGATCGATATTGATTCCACGTTTATGTGAGTTAATCTGGATTGGAAGCTAAGTGCTACACGTGGGACCCACCTCTAGAGTCCTTCAAGAGCTAAGTGTTACGCGCGGGAGCAACCTCTAGAGTTCCGTATCTAGACACTCACTAATCGGACTGCTGTTTTAGAACGAGATGGACTTCCCTGTCTGTTCAACTATTAACTGTTTCAATTGATTTCTTAAAAATGAGTTAGTATTACTTGTCTATTCTAAATGCGATAATTGGTTAATTTATGAGAAAACCTATTGTTCATTTAATTCAAAAGTATTTTAATTTTGAAGTTGCTGACTAGAGTTTTGTTACACGCGTGAAAATAGTTTTGCATACCAAATGCTTTGATTATTTTATAAAGATTATTTTCTAAACTCCTGTCAATTTTATATCTTAAAGAAAATTTGCATTTTCATTTGCTTTCCATCAGTGCACTTTTAGCTCACGCTCTCGTTTGACTTAAAACCAAACTCTTTTGATATCGATGCTATGGGAGTGACCATGATCATGATCCTTCCGGTGAAGAGTGGCTCGTTGTCTAGGGTTACCTCTTATCAGTTTGGATTTTATTTTTATAAAGTTTAGCTATATTGAGTAGAATTTTCCTATAGAACCAGATAGGGCTCCATTATGGAGCCTTATATAACACATGGCATTCACCCCACCGTGCATTTATAAAAAAAGAAAGGAAAATAAAAAAGAAAAAAATGATTAAGGGCTCAGATGAATGCCATGTCATTTATAGGGCTCCATAATGGAGCCCTATCTGGTTCTATAGAAGAACCGGTATTGAGTATACCAATATAGCAAGTTTTAACGAACAGAAGGTGAACGGTTATTTTTTATTTTATTTTATTTACTATTAAGGTAGTTTTTTTGTTTGGGGCGTTACATATGTTATATTTCTTGTTATTAAATATATTAAGTAATTATTTATGATCAAACATATAATTTTCTATATTTATATAAATTACTTTATATTTTAACTAATTATATTATTAGTCTAAAATATTTTTAAATTATTTCACGAAATAATTATTTATGAACATTTGTATTTTAATAATTTATGATTCATTACTATGATTTTAATAATATCCAAAAAAAAGAACTATTTATTACTCTTAGTTTTAAATTTAATTTTACGAAAATATAAATATATATAATTTTTAATTTTTTTATTTGGTTCTTCAACCATCTCGATAACCTGGTGGTAAATTGATTACTTAGTGGTCATCTCAGGTGAGACATCGAGTTGATTCCAGATATAATAACCATAATGAATAGGCTACAAAAGCGTTCGGTTAATTTTGTGATACCATACCTCAAATTTTAAGTATTTCTTTGGTTCATTTTGTAGTTACTTTTATAATATTTCATATACTCTATTATTTGTAGATATAGGACACAAATAATTAGAATTCAGTTTTAACTAAATATATTTTTATTTATTTTTAAAATATTTTAATTTTTTTTTTTTTGCAGCACCCCATTTTCACTTTCACTATCAAAACAAATATTTTTTTACACTAATTTTTTTAAGGTGTGGAAAAATATAATATAAAGGAGAAAGAGACATGGGGGTGTCGAGTCCCCTACACGACCAATTGGCATCAAAAAAATAAGTTTGGGGGGCCGAATCCCCTACGTGGCTAATCATACTCTAGATAATTCTTCATTTGACAAACGAAAATAAAGAAATTAGCACTTCACAAGAAATCCCCGCTTAAGAGAACTCTTTGAAACTATGCGTATGGGAGTAGCATCTTCATCATCAGCGAAATCCGCCGAAGATTGACTAACAGCAATACCCATGAGGTGGAGGGAGGGAGAGGATTTTATATCGTCAACAGTGAAAGGAGTAGAAGATTCCTGTTATAATTTTTTAATTATATCAATTATTTCTCAATCAGTGGTAGGCTTACGAAAAAGAGGGGTGATGTTGGCTGCCAATATCCGAATCATCCACTATAATGCCTTCTTCACGTTCAAGACAGGCTGTCGGAGTATGTTGCACCGATGGAGAAACCTTATCCGAAGAGCCCGTGTCCACCTAATCAACAAAACTCGTGCTCGAAGAGGCAGGATCCTCATAAAGCACAAGTTGTCAAGAGGTGACAAACAATCTCAATCGATCTGCAAACGGTCGAAGACGGGGGGAGGGATAAGAGATGCCTCTTCTCATCTGAGGTGGATGAGGAAACAGGAGCTTTAGTGTATTTTGGAATAGGGTTTCCAAAATCGGGCCCCGGGGAGAAACCGAAGAGGGGTGAGATGGAGACCCCATCTGAAACAGAGATAAGAGTAGCCTCTTCTCAACCGAGGCAGAAGCGGAAGCAAGAGCAGCAGTGGGTTTTGGAATAGGGTTTCTGGAAACGAGGCCCGAGGGAGACACCAGAGGGGTTGAATCGGAGACTCCACATCGACGTCGGACTGTAACACGTTAAAAGCATTAGAAGTCATCAAGGGGGCCTGATTGGGGTTGGGAGTCGGTTGAGGATCCGTATGGGTATGACCCTTAATCTCCCTAAAATCCGAACGACGACAGTGTCTAGTGTTAAAAACCGTACGCCAATCATCACTGTTAACGTCTTGGATGTTACGGGATTTGTAAGAGGGGCAAGAGCCAACCAGATGCCCAACTGTTTTGCAAAAGAAGCAAAGATTAGGCAGATTCTCATACCCAATAGAGACATACCCGGAGTAACCTTCACGTTCAATCATAACCGTCTCTTGCAGGGTATGCTCTAAATTAATCGCAACCAAGAAACGAACAAAATGTCCCACCGAGCCATTAATCGAGCGATCATCAATTTGTAAAGGGGTTCCAACAACTCTAGTAATAGTAAAAATGAATGAGTGATCCCAGTACTCGATAGGTAATTCGTAAATATGGATCCAAACATGAGACGAGGCCGAAGGGACCTTGTAGGGGTTGAAGTCCGGGGTCCAAGGGAAGAGCCGAATAGAGCTAGAGCCGAATCTCTAAACAGATCTGGAAAATGCACGCGCCTTATCATCAGTCGAGGAGAATGAGATGCTGAAAAAAACTTTTCCAAGCGGAACAAAACTCCACGAACCAGTAGTTTCCCAGGTAGAGGACAAGGCGGTCTTGCAATTGACGAGAGAAAGGGGTTTCGAGCCTTTGGTTTGAAGAATACGGCCTATGAGATAGTCCCGTAATTTTGAAATGCAACTTTGATAGCGGGATTCGTCAATAGTGACCGAAAAGTAATCCCCTTTTTTTATCGGGGGGGCACCCAAGAGGGGGACCCAAAAGGGCTTGGGACCTTGTTGCAAGGATGAGGCCCAAGTAAGCTTGGGCCATCGCAAAGAGGGGGAGAGGGTGAGTGATCCAAGATTTTGTGCACCCCTTTTAAGAAATTTAATTAAAAACACGTAAGTTTGCTCGCAAGAGTACGAGGAACTTGTAGGGTGGTGAGTTTGACTCAAGTCGGATCTCTCGAGGAAACAACTGTTCGGTCTTTAGATGTTTTTCTCAATTAATAATATAAATACATATACATCGGGGTTTTTTGAAGAATTAATTAGATCATTAAACTAAAGTAATTTTGAATTTAAAACTAATCGAACACATTATCGTAAACTAAATTATCAACTACGAGCAATACTTAAATTATTCGACTTAAGAACTAGGAAATAAAAGCAACGAATCTAAAAGCATGAATATAAGAATCTATCACATAGCAAGTGTATCATACGAATCTAAAACGAATAATTAAGCATAAATCAACTCGCATAAATAAACTAAATAAATCCAATATCCAAGCATGAAACGATTCCACTACTTAAACAAGTTCTAGAATTAACTAAGAATTTAACTAAGCAATCAACTAGGAAAATAACTACATAATTAGCTAAGAGTTTAGAATACTTATTGGAACTAATAAAAACGATGAAAATCTCAAGCTAGTCCGGAGTTGAATGTTGATCTTGGGCGAAGATTGAATCCCGAACGTGAAATTGAAGTTCCGGACTCATCGTCCTTCGATCCTTGATCTCGGTCTTCAAATCTCGTTGTGAGATGTGGAATTATGTTTATTCTAAGCCCAAATACTCTAGGTAGTCATTTCTCTCCCCAAAAAAAATCCGAAATATGAAGGGTATATATAGATATAGCATGTCTTGGCGCAGAAGAAACCCTAAAAACGCATTTCTGGCCGTCATGTCGACGTCGCGTCGATCGACGCGAGCTGGCTCTCGGCGTCGGAGCTGCCTGGTTAATCGCGTCGATTTATGCGGACATGCATTGACGCAACAGAGAGTTATGTTGACTGAGCGTCGATCGACGCTTCAGAGAGTTGCGTTGATTTGGCATCGACGGAGCGTCGATCATCGCGGGCAGGGACTCGCGTCGACGTAGCATCGACGCTTGCGTTGATCGACGCAACTGAGGCTCTGTCTCATTTTCTCAATTTTTCTGCTACTCGTTCACCGGAAAGCTCGTTCTCCAATCTTGATCATCGAAATTCATCTATTAACGCGCTGAACTCTTCCGGTTACTTAGCTGTAAGGTGAAAAACAACGAAATATCACCTAATTGCACCAATTATGATCAAAATAAGTTGGAACTATAAAAATACGAAATTAAGATTAAATCATCCAGCTTATACCAAAAACAAATATAAAAACGTACTAAAAAACTAATAAAAATAAGGACAAATCTACGCTAATCAGTGAGTTGGCAAAGTGGTGCGGACCAACATTAAGAGGGGAATGGGCTGAACTGCCTGGCCCAATGAGTCAACCGTGGGTGGGCCTCCAAGCATGGGTAGGTGGGTTGGTGGTGTTGGGGGAACAAGCCCTATGTAATTGCCCCTCGTGGGATTTAAACTAGAGATAACGAAGGGAGCCATGTGCGAAGTCAATACCGCAGACGGAAAAAGAGGATTGTTGACTTCGCGAAAAGGATGCAACGTTGGCGGGACAAAAGAAGAGATATGAGATGTGACCGCCGGAAAGGGACATGAGCTAGCCAGCGCACCTTGCTGTTTAAGAACCTGAAGAGAGGGAAGGGCGGGAGGAGAGGGGGCCGGAGTCCTCGCCGTAGGCGGCGGGGCCATCGCGGGTGCCGTAGGGACCGGAGGATTGTAGGCGGGTAGACCAGTCGCTGGAACAGGGAAAAGGGTTGGCCAAAAAGCACCTAGCGGCAGAGAGCCAAAGAAGACGGGGTGGTGAGAGGTTGGAGAGGCAGCGTCACCACACTAGTTAGCGGAGACGGGGCGGCAGATGAAGGGTAGACGCCGGAGACGAAGGAGAAGGGTGGCGGCCTAAACGGTTGCAGCAAAAAGGAGGAGTTTTGTTGGAAAGCATCGGTGACGTGGACGGTGGAGGTCAGGTATCTCATCGGCGCAGGCGGCTTTTGTGGTAAGGAGAGAGACAGCGCAGACGCTTGTCCGGAAAGCTGCTGGGAAACCGGCGACTGTTGCGGCAGGGAGCGCGACGGCAGGGTACCAACACCGGTAAGCTGCTGAGGAAATGGGTTTGTGGCATCCTCTTGGCCGGAGAGCTTTCGGAAAACCGACGTAAAAAAGGAAGGGACAGGGATGTGAGTTCACCGGCGAGAGACGTGATGTGGTATTTGTGACTTGTGAAAGAAGCTCAGGCAAAACTGTGACCGTTGGCCGGTGGCTAGTCGACGCCGAGAGCCCGACGAAGGTTCCTGTTGGTCGGGAAAAATTAGGAGAGAGGAAGGAACCTTTTCTCTTTTTTTTCATTTTTCTTTTTGATAAAGCTTGTTCTTCATGCAGAGCTGTTGCAGTGCGTATCTTTTTTTTTTTTTTTAAGTCCTAAAAACCATGAAAGGTACCAAGAAATATTATAAGATGAGCTTCAACAGACTTGTTGATTCAGTAAACCTTGGTAGAAAAGCATCAAGTCGCTGCCTCATCTTCAAGAATTCTTGGAAGAAAAGCATCAAGCATGAAGAGTACGATCATGCTTGAATTTTAGAGAGAGAATTTAGAGAGAATCGGTTATTAAGTAAAAATGCAGTTTTTAACATCCAAGGCATTTTAAGAATTAATATCCCAATAACCCACAATCCCATAATCAACATACTATATCCATCTTGCAACTCAAGTAGACTCCAAAATATAAAATTTTAGAATTTTCTTTTAAAATACTTTATTTATTAAATAGTATTTATAAGTTTGTGATTTAATCATTGTCTTCTCATTTTAAAATATATGAAAATACTTATGGATGTTTCGTATATTTATTTAATTTACTTTATAATAATTTCTAGTTTGTTTAATAATTTTGTAATAATTCTATTTATATTTAAAGTTTCAAAATAATCATTTAGAATATATTTAGTATTTAATAATATTTTTAATTTAAAAAAAATAGTTATTCTTTTATATTATATTATATTATAATATATTTTGTTTTTAAATACTTATTATATTCTAAATTACGAGAACTAAAGAATACTAATTAATTTATTTTAAATTTTCTCAATAATTAACTAGAACTAAAGATTTTTTTTAATATTTATTAAACTGACTTCACGATTTATTCTGGTATAATTTATGAATTTCTTATTTATTTTATATAATAATCATAATATAACTATAATTTTAATATTTTATCCAAAAATAGAAAAATGAGATTTACTTTAAAATATTTATAATATTTATTAGTTTAATAATTTCATTTCATATTGAAATTTATTTAATAAGTATTTGTAATTTAAGTATATACACTACTACAAAAAGGGGATTTATCATCGATTTTTTTAGACATTCAACAATCTTTTTTTGAACTGACTTCTAAGCCATCGATGTTAAAAGTCACGTCGGTTTTTGTAAAATCGGTGTGAAAAGAAAGTGAATTTTCACATATCGATGTTGAAATATATGACGTTTTACATCAGTTTTTAGTTAAAACCGATGTGGAAAATGCAACTTTTCACATTGGTTTTAGAACAACGACGTGACTTTTAATATCGGTGGATATCGGTTCAAAAACTGATGTTAAATGTATTACATCGGTTTCTTGAAATCGATGTGGTTACATCAGCCCTTTTTATTTGTGTCATCCACCTAATAAATAAATAAAAAAATTTGGCACAATTATTTTAATATCAAATATTAAATCACACTTACATATAATAATAATTAGATAATTCTTATTGTTTAATAACATAAAAGAAATACCATGTCCAATAGTCATACATTTCTATAATTTTAGAGTAATTCAAATCTTCTCCTTAAGCAATTTCTTAAAGTATAACTATAGTTAACCAAATTCTGTTCTTATGATCCTTGTCATAAAACTCAATTTTTGGTTTTCCTAAAATAAACTTTGAGTAATCGCTAAAATATAAGTTTATAATAAAAATATCAATGGTAGACTTAATATCAACTTTGAAGATTTGAAGAAAAAAAAAACTAAATTAAAAAAAAAAACTTATGTATTTTGATCTCGTCAGACCACGACATAAATGTCCCTAAATCGTCAGTCAAAGCTAGAGGAGCGAGCGAGTGTTTACCTAAGATCACTTCACAGGTGGATCCAAAATCCAGTCTCGTCCTTCTTTCACTACTTCGTCTCCACCTAAGATCACTTCACAGGTGGAGCTATTAAGCAAAATCCAGTCTCGTCCTTCTTTCACTACTTCGTCTCCGATCAGGACAACCTACATGGTCAATGACAAATAATACATATTACTAATAAGAACAATTTTAAAGTTTAGTTTAAAAAAATATTTTGAAAAATAAATAAGTCAAATACCTGATTAAAGTACGAGTTGAGCACGACTCAACGGACGGAGGTGTGGTTAGTTAGAGTTGTTGAAAAGAAAACCCACTTACAATGTGAAAGAATCTCAATTAGAATCTGCTCCAAGTATGATGCATAAAAAAAAAGGAAAGTTCATGAACTTTGAATCAATTAATACACTCCGTTTATACAACTTCTCTCCCTCTCTCTCTCTCACACAGACATACATATATGTGTATATAACTTGTTTTGCATGGAACTGATAATGGTTTCATGATAAATTTAAAATAAAACTTTACCTAGTTAGGCACAAATGAATCTTATCTAGCTCAGTACAAGCGAGAGCCTGTATAAGTCAACACATAAGCATACTCACTGGTCAAAATCGAGCTCTCTGTAAGATAATACTCCATATCCACTTTACATGAAAATCGAAAAATGATTAAATGTTAATAACCTAATATTTGGCAGCGGTAACGGCTTCGTGCAAGTCAATAAGCAAATCTGAATGAAAATGTAACATTAGGCAATGAAATTGAGACACTCTTGTGCCGAAAAAAGGTGATAGTTATTGGCCTATCTTCTTTAACACTGTTGGAAACTATAAGCAACTTACTAACTCAAAAATTCCACAGGTCTCATACAGATAATTCGTTCTCCTGCATAATCAAAGATACCTTTCTTTTTCAATTGAATATTTTTACTATGGTAAAAATAATATTACTTAATTAAAAAAATCATAATATCCTGAAACTGGAAATATCCTAGCAAATCTGAGAGCCTTTGAAGGATTAAGAGATTTATTTTAATTACAAAAAGTAATCTTAAGTACAAATTTATGGGGTCATTTTGTAATTTTGAAAGCTAAATGGTTTTTTAAATAAGACGAGGGTTTAATTACAAAGACTAATCTTAAGTACAATTTTCATGAAAAAATAAGTTATTGTATAACATATCATAAAAAACTAAGCCTAAGACAAGGGTTTTTAAATAAGACAATGGTGTACAGATCCAACAAAAAGGATTCTGGTAATATTACAAAAAGATGAAAAATAAAATTGCGCCTTAAAGTTCTTCTCGTTCGAACAAGTAGAACTCAAAGAATAAACATAAAACGGAGCAAGAAAGTTGCAGTGGTATTTCTGTTTTTCTCGTTCTTGTCGTCGTAATTTCTCCAAATGAAAACATCAAGTACTTATAGTTCAACTTCCTTTAAATTGATCTGTTTCTTCCGTGTGCTTCTTTCGTTCAAAGATCCAATGACTTGGGATGTGGGATGATTCTTCTGTATCCTGGAGGGTATATCTCTGTCTGGTGATGCAGATATTACTTCAATGGCCTGGTCTTCTTCAGATTCAGAAGTTTCACCATCAGCGTCTGTATGTACCTGTGATGTTGGTTCAAGTGTTGCAGCATTTTCAGTAACACTTGGTGCAGTTTCAGATATCTCCCTAGGAGTAAGTAGGGGAGACGACTGTGGACTTTGAATCAGATCAACCACATCATCCTCAGCAGACCTTTCAGAAATGGCTTCTAGTTCATCGAACCTGACATTCACAGACTCAAGCATAGAACGAGTTCTCAGATTAAATACTCTATAACTATGGCAATTTACATAATATCCAACAAAGACACACTTGTCGCTTTTAGAATCAGATTTTGTTAAGTGGGATCTGTCGTTCAGTACATAGCATACGCAACCGAACACATGAAAGTAGTTCAGGTTAGGTTTGTTTCCAATAAGAAGCTCGTAGGATGTTTTGCAAGTCCCTACCCTAAAATAGACTCGATTAGAAATATGGCACGCTGTGTTAAGAGCTTCTACCCAAAACTTTTTTGCCAGATTTTTTGAAATTAACATGGTTCGAGCCATTTCCTGGAAGGACCTATTTTTTTGCTCAGCAATTCCATTTTGCTGAGGCGTGATTGGTGAGGAGAACTCATGAGAGATTCCGTATTTGTCACAGAAATTTTGAAAGAATGATTTCTCAAACTCTTTACCATGATCGGTCTTAATTCTGCTAATTTGCAAAGAAAATTTGTTACTGGTACGTTTTGACAGTTTTTGAAAACTTTCAAAGGTTTCTGATTTTTCACGGAGAAACTCAATCCAGGTGAGACGAGAGAAGTCATCAACAATAACAAATGAGTATTTCTTACCACCCAAACTTTGTACCTCGATAGGACCCATAAGATCCATGTGCAGTAATTCCAGGCATCGTGTGGTATTGAAATGTTGGGTCACTGGATGAGAGACATTGGTTTATTTGCCTTCTTGACAATCACCACATATGGATGGGTTGTTGATGATCAGCTTGGGAATTCCTCTACCGCGTCTGACTTGACAAGTTTGCTCATCATTTTGTAGTTGACATGTCACATCTTTTGATGCCACAATTCGAACTCAAATGATTGCGCACTTTGACACAAAATCTTGATGTTTACTTTGTAGCAGTTGTTCATGGTTAGAGTTCCAGTGAGGATGCAACGATTAGTGTTGTTGAAGACTTCACAGGTATCTCGGTTGAACTTTACATGGAGATCATCATCGCAAAGTTGACTGATGCTTATAAGGTTGGCAGTCAGACCTTTGACAAGTAGCACATTCTCAAGTTTAGGCAGCCCCTCAACATTCAGAGTGCTTTTTCCAACAATTTGACCATGCGCTCCCCCGCCGTATTGGATTTTGACTCCTTTGTGTTGAACAACATTAGTCAAGTGTTCAGCCGATCCAGTCATGTGTCTGGAGCACCCGCTGTTAAAGTACCACAAGTCTTCAACTCCGGACTTTAGAGAGATGTAAATCATCTTGCACTGGGTGACTTCCTTCCTTACCCACACCATTCTGCTTTTGTGAGTTGTGTTAGTCCTGTTGTTGGGGCATTTTTTCATTGGCATTGATTTACTTGGGAGAGATGCTCTTTCTGACTTGAGTTTCTTACAGAATGGTCTGATGTGACCCGGTTTGAGCAGTGATGACAGATGTAGGTACGCTTCCTTCGCTTGATATTGTTCACAGAGACCGATCCTTCAGAGGATTTATCACCTTCTTTGACAAAGACTGGACCCTCAAACCCTATTCCATGTCTGACCATGGTTCTAATAGACAGAATTTCATCAAGTTTGGTTGATCCAGTGTTGAGTTTTTTGAGTGTCATCATGGCTGCTGAGAGTTCCCCCCTGATTCTATCCAGTTCTTCTTCTCGTTTGGTCAAAAGAGCTTCTAGACGCAACACCACAGATTGTTGCTCCTTGTCAGCTCGTGTCAATCTCTCATTTGCTTTAGAGAGAGATTTGACTTTCTGGAGAAGTTTGCAACAATTTTCATATATCTCTTCGTACGCTGTAGCAAAATCTTCATTCTCATCACTTTCAGTTGTGATGATAGAGTTGAAGCACACAATGTTATCCTTACTGTCAGTGTCATCCCAGACCACACAGACGTTCATGGCGGCAACCACTTCGGTTCCTTTTGGCTCTTCGTCATCTTCTCCATCACTCATGACTAAAAAGTTCTTCTTCCTTAGTGTATTGGCACACTCATACTTATAATGTCCAAATCCTCTATACTCATGATATTGAATATTATCCAAGTCTTTGGTGCTGTTTCGATTCCTGGGTTCTGATTTTGTACTTATAGAAGTAGAATCTCTTCTTTGGAATCTATTGGAAACTGTCCCATTTGTTGAGGAGTGCTGAGCTCAGATGCAGACTTAAGATGCATGTTCAAAGGTTTTCTGGAGATATTATTTTTCTTCAGAAACTCACCTAATTTTCTGTTGATGACATCTATGACGTCCGCATCCAGGTTTGCATACTCAGCCCCGTATGCTATGGCAGCAAGATCAAGGTCTTCATCTTCAGAATCAGGGGCATAAATGAAGGCAATACTCTTTCACTTTGGTTGCTTAAGTTTTAATTCCATTTTATAGGCCTTTAGGGAGCCTACGAGTTCATCCAAACTCATGACGGAGGTGTCTTTGGCTTCTTCAATAGTCGTGATCTTCACATTGAATTTTTCCATCACTGATCGCAGGAATTCGCTCACAAGCCTTTCATTTGAGATAGGGGATCCCAGAGATTGACATTCATTTGAAATGTCAAGAAGGTTTGCACTGTAGCTGGCAACGGTTTCACTTTCCTCCATTCTCATTACTTCAAATTGTGTCGCCAGCATTCTTAATTTGGTTCTTTGAACTCCTCTGGATCCTTCACAAAAAAGTTGTAGTGCTTCCCATGCTTCTTTGGCCGTTTTCATGTTGGAGATTATTCTGAATAAGGACACATCCACAAATCTGTAGATGGCATTCAAGGCTTTAGTGTTGGCATTTTGATGTAGCAAGTTCTTCTGCAGTCCAATCAATTTCATTTTTCAAAATGATGTCACCGTCCGCATCATCTCTTCTAGGAGCCTCCCAACCCATTAGGATTGCACGCCAGGATCTTTCGTCTAACTTTTATGTAGGCTCGCATCCTGACTTTTCAGATTACGTAGTTTGTTCCATCCAACATAGGAGGTCGGATTGCAGCGTTCATTACATTATCCATTTTTCTCCTTCAACGTCCGCAGGAATCTCACATAGTAGAGTCAAGTGATCGCTCTTGATTCCAATTGAAAGTTTTGAAGGGGTTCACATAGGAGGTTGGATCTCAGTAATAATGTTGGAACATCCTTACTAACATATATGCCGAATAATAAAACAAGAATGATTTTTGCCCAAGAGTTAAAATAACTCACAGAACTCGACCATAGGCCAAAATTTATATCACTAGAAATGTGTACAGACCCAACAAAAAGGATTCTAGTAATAGTACAAAAAGATGAAAAATGAAATTGCTCCTAAAATTTCTTCTCGTTCGAACAAGTAGAACTCGAAGAATAAACATAAAACGGAGCAAGAAAGTTGTAGTGGTATTTCTGTTTTTCTCATTCTTGTCGTCGCAGTGTTATCAATGGTGGATGACGGCGAGGGCCAAAAACCGCCATAAAAATATGGCGGATGGCGTTGCGGGATATGGCGGAAGGTATGGCGGGCAAAAATATAAAATATTATATATATATAATATATATATATTATAATATATATATATATATTAAAATACTTCAAAATAACAACATAATCATAAAAAGCAAATCAAACACTAATTAAATGTCTCTATTCCTCTTCAACCCGAACATAATCGTCTTCCCCATCATCATCAAGTGTTGCATATCCCTCTTCCTCTTCCCCGTCGGATTCTTCACTAGCAAACTCTTCCTCTTCTTGAGATTCCTCGTTATTCTCCTCAATTTCCACTTCATCATCAACTTCAACCACTTTGTCTTTCCCTTTTGCAGCTGCACGTTTCTTAGCACTAGGATTCTTGGAAGTTGAAAGACCACTTGATGTCTCCTTCCTTTTCGCAGTATTTTGCCTAGTATATGTTCTAGGCTCTCCAACCCCCGAAGCCTCAAAAATAGTTTCCCAATTTAATGCGTTATCATCATCAAAAACCAACTCATTTCCAGAATTATCATCATCATCCATTTCTCCACTAACCACTCACTACTCGTATCAATTTCATTGAGTGAAATTGGATCAAGTTCATCCCTAAAATCATATATTTTTTTCAATTGTTCTTTGTACTTGATAAAAACCAACTCATGCAACTTCTTATGCTCAAGCCTATTTCTTTTTTTCGAATGAATCTGCAACATAAAATAATTGCAAAGAAGTCCTGATTAGTTTCTTTCAAACTTCAAGCTTCATATTCACAAGTACCATCATATTAAAATAAAGAAAATAGACTAATACCTGCTCAAAAATATTCCAATTACGCTCACATCCTGATGCGCTACATGTCAAGCTCAGAATTTTTACAGCTAGCTTTTGCAGAAGTGGAGTTTGACTACCATACAATCGCCACCATTTGGCTAGAAAATAAAAATATACAACTTATAAATTTAACATTAAATTTAAACTAATTTAAATTAATAAAAAATAAATTATACTTTTAAGTCTCTTACCAGGAGCAATAATTTTTCTATGTGAAATTGCAAAATCATCTCCGAAAAGACCACTACCAGCCTTAGAAACCAGCGACTCGATCATGATTTTTTGTTGTGCATCTCTATCTTCCACCAACGTCTTGATGCACCCCATAAACTCATTACTGATCTCAAAATCAAACTCAATATTCGGGTTGCTATAGAAGAACCCCGGATTCAACAAGTGACCAGCTGCATGTAATGGCCAATGAAGCTGACAATTCCATCTATTATCAATGGTCTCAAACACATCTTTATATATGCTTTCATTGTTATTGAAATACTTCATAATTTCTTCTTTGGCCTTATCCATAGCTTCATAAATATATCCCATAGCTGCATTTTTTTCACCATCCGCAAGACGAAGCACTTTAACAAGAGGAGCCATGACTTTAAGAATAAAAACCACGTGGTTCCAACATGAAGGCATGAGGACAACTTTTGTCATTTTCCTCCCCTTAGCCTCTTTAGACAACTTTTTTACGTTCCATTCATTAGAAGTAAACATTCTTCGAAGATTTCCTTTCTCTTGATGAAGCCTTTGTAACGAGAGAAATGATGTCGAAAATCTCGTAACTGCATGCCTCACCAATTCCCTCTTGTTTGTGAAATGTCTCAACAAACTAAAGGTACTGGAATGACTATAGATATACCCAACAAGATTGATTGCCCTTTTTATCGTCTTCTTTATCAAAGGAAGCTTCCCAATGTCTTCAAGCATAAGATCAAGGCAATGGGCTGCACACGGAGTCCAATAAAGATGTGGTCTTTTCTCCATCAACTTATTACCCGCTAAGACTTAGTTGCTTCCATTATCTGTGACAACTTGAACGACATTCTTTTCTCCGATCTCCTCCACGATAGAATCAAGCAATTCAAATATTTTTTCACCGGTCTTCACAAAGTCAAAAGCATCAATGGACTTCAAAAACATAGTCCCAGCAGGAGAATTTACCAACAAGTTAATTATGCATCTTTGTTTTCGATCGGTCCATGCATCGGACATTATGGAACAACCATATTTTACCCACTCCTCCTTGTGATTTTTCATCAAATCATTAGTGTATTCCATCTCCTTTTTTAGAAGAGGAACTCTAATCTCGGAATGCGCAAGTGTGGCCCAAATGAACCAATAGCTGCAACCATATCTTCAAAGATCTTCAACTTGATAATGTTGAATGACTAACCAGCTTTATACCAAAAACGAGCAATATAGTGATGAACTCTAGCGGTTGCCTCTTTATCACAAGCTTCTCTTATGCTAGCTTGCTCCAACTTCTCTTTTTTTTCTGTTGCCAATTGCAATTTCAGGTTTTCTATAATATAAATCCATTGGGCCCTTTTTTGATGCTTTCTTCCCCTTCGTAACACTTTGAGAAGATATGGAATGATAAAACTCGTCTTCTTCGCTTTCATCACAATCCAAATCCACGAGATTTGCTAGCCGAGTTGTGTCTTCCTTCTTTTTGGCATTTACAAATGCCCAAAGCTCTTCTTTGACTTCCTTGGGACATCTTTTGCAAGGAGCCACATTGCCTTGCTTTCCCATCAAGTGTTGTTTGCCTCTAGTTATTCCTGCTTTCATAACTTTTTCACAGTAATTACAAACAACCGTGTTTGTATCTCCTTCTTCAAGCGAATAACAAAATTTCCAGCCTGGGTAGCTTCTATTATTGGTAGCCCTTGAATTCGTTGAAGATTATAGGCCCGAAGACATTGTCTCAACTCTCTAAATTAAGGAAAAGCAAAACAAAAAAAAAAGATCAGAAACAGGGCAGGAGCAGAAACAGGGAAGGAGGAGCAGGAGAAAAACAGAAAAAAAAATGGAAATAAAATATCAAACCAAAATCTATAATCATCAATATCTCTAAATTAAGAAAAAAGAAAATTAGAAAAAGAAAATGGATAAAAAAATCAAACAGGAGAAAAAAAAAAGGAAAAAAATTGAACTAAAAAAACTCACCGGAGGTTGTGTCGCCGGAGGGTGGGTCGCAGGAGGCAGTGACGGATGTATATGGGGGCCTGGGTAGCACAGACCCCCCCCCCCCCCAATTTTTTTAGTTTCTTTTTTACCTATATATATGTATATATATAGTTATTAATTATATAAATAAGTGAGTTTTTCATAGTTTAAATTTAAATATATATATATATATATATATATATATATATATATATTAATTTCTACATTAGTTAATCTTGTTATTTAAATATTTAATCAATAATATTTAGTTTTTTAAAATAAGTGATGTATAATGATTTTTTGGGTGATATTTAATTGAGATTTGAGATTAGATGATGATTCTTGTTTATCATTAGGTTTTATTAATTTTAGATTTATTATTTATACTAATTGTTGGGATTACTTTATTAATTCGCATATTTGGTCACTTGGAATTATAATAGTATTATGATTTGTTTAGTTAGTCTTCTTTAATTTGTATAAATAGAAGCTAGCATTAAACTTTTTCAAAAGTATAATTAATTTTGAAGTTAGTGTTACTTCTCCCGTGACGATGACGAGTGTAGAAAGAGTATTTTCCAAAATGACGTATGTAATATAAGATTATATAGTAGCATGAGATATAAAATATTGCATAATTATTTTAGTTAAATATCTAGATAAAGAGTTATTTTTTATTATTAGCATGATGCAATTCTAAGTCAATTCCAAAATATGATAACTCGACGAGAACAATAGTATTTATTTTTCTTGAATCCTTATTAGATTTATACTTGTTATTTAATGTGATAATTTTTTGAATATAATTTTAATAAATAAAAAAATTATTATATCGGTGCCCCACCAAAAAAATTTTTCTGTATCCGCCTCTGGCAGGAGGGTGGGTCACCGAAGGGTGGAGGTTGCCATGCGTGGGGGTCAGGGGTTTAGGGTTTTTCAATTTTTTTTTTTCCTTCGTACTTTCTTTCTGTCTGCTCTCTCTATTATTTGTAAAATGGGAATGTGATAGGATAGGGATTTATAAATAGGGTATGGGAGTCAACAGGTCAGGATATTTTCCCCCAAAACCCGCAATTTCCCGCCATGGCCGCCACACTGCCATGGCCGCCATGCTCATGGTGGCCCGCCATAGCGCCGCCACGACTAACCCGCCATAATATGGCGGCGAGGCAAAATTCCGCCACGCCATACCGCTATGGCCGCCATTTGATAACACTGTGTACTCGTATTTTCTCCAAATGAAAACGCCAAGTACTTATAGTTCAATTTCCTTGAAGGAGTCTTTGTTCCACATAATAAGGTCCTGATAACTATCTCTTAAGATATTTAAGAGATAAGGACTCCTATATTTACTAATATTCTAACCAGAGTCCAGAAAGACAAACATTCTTTAAAAACTAATAACTAAATTAATAAAATTAAAATTCCCGTGGACAAAATTCTATCAAAGGTGATTAATGGGAGAGAACTTGTTCATTAGCATTGTAAACTGGTTTATGTCCGGATCCTGCATACATACTTACATACATAAGGTAAATTATCTATATGTCCAGTGTTCACTAAGTCAACACGAAAAGCAATAATCGGATATTGATGATCTAAAAGTGTACCTGAGCAAGATACTCAAGGGTTGATAATTCCTGGGAGGAAAATACAAAATATATATATATATATATATATATATATATATATATATATATATATATATATAAAGTAATTTTATCATTAAAACTATACCAGTAGATATATAATTCATCTCCATTTTACTTTAAAATGAAATATCCCAAAAAAAGCCAACTAAAATTTAAAAACAAGTATGATAGAGGGTCAAATTGAAATAGTGTAATCCGGTGCAATGGAATTAAAAATTGTACATACCTTTTCCGAAACCATCTGATACTGAGATTCCAGCTCAAGCAATGATAGTCGATCAGAAATTTCTACATACAAGAATATAATTCTCGTCATCATCGGCTCCCGCATTTTCTTTTTCTTTGTTGTCGGGTTTTGTTCCTACCACTAACAATATATATCAATAAGAATAGACAGAAAATAAAAGAGGAAATTTTGCAAAGTTATGATATGTAAACAAGATTATAGTAACAGAAAGCTTAAAGAATATAAACTATTATGTCGCAAGGCCTGTTTCCGTGTTTATTTCTGCTCAAAATTTAAATGTACAAATACACAAAACCATTTTGGACATTAGATAACCATGGTCATAACATTATTTTGTTACTACTCCATCCGTTTATTAATAAATATCATTTTAGAGTTTTTTTCAAAATTAAAAAAAAAAAATATATTTGACCAATACATCATCAATCAATTAATAATATTACTATTTAATTACTTCCATTCTTTCCCTTTAGTTATTCTATTACCATAAACTTGTTTATATTTATTAAAATAAATGGTGATAAAACTGAATAAAGTGGTAAAATATTTTAAAACGACACTTAATTTGTAATAAAATTGAGTGTCTAAAACGACACTTATTTAAAACGGAGGGAGTACTATTTAATTTTTTTTAATAATTAAATAAAATGTTTATCTGTGACAGCAATATTAGCCGAAAGATGGTAAATTTATTAGCGATAATCACTTGATAATTACAAACTTTAACAAATTTCATCACGGATTGCATATACAAATTTCAAACACCGAAAATTATAAATAATATTGAAAAGAATAGAAGAAAAGTATTAATAAATTTAATAATTGTTTAATTACTAATATAGATCAGATGGTAGCGCATTCCCTCAAAAGTCTTTGGCTTCAAGGACACCGGAAAAAATAACAAGTGGATTTAGCAATTTGATTACATAATAGAAGAAAAATTATGTTAATCAAATTATACAAGGCACATCTGCACCATTAGCCTACAACATAAGAATTGCTTAATTGAGTAAAATTCTAAAATAAAAAAATGCTACCACACCAAAATTAATTAATTTGATTGATCTTGCATGCAATAATGGTGCAAATGAGGTTAAAAAGCACATTGCCAAAGTCCAATGACTTTATATTATAATCCCTTGTATTATCCACCTCTTTTCTGGTAATTTTCTTTTTAAAAGAAACAAGCAAGAAGAGGACTAAAAAGTACATAGAGCACAAGCATCCACTTACCTGTTTAAGCAGGTCCTCTCTTGTCTTGGCAGCTCTAACCAATCTTGTAATGGTCCCACTGTCCACTCAATCTAACCCTCTTGAAAGTCCCAACCTCAGAGATATCTGCTAAAGGCCCGCTTCCAACTCGGGCAAAGTAGTGCCTTCCAAGAAACCAAAAGGCCCGCTCGGATCCTGTAAATACACATTCAAATCTGGAATCTTTTAGGGTCTTTTTAAATATTTTTATAATTCTTTTTTATTTTCCACACATATACAAACAAAACAACATTTTAATAATTTTTTCATACATAAATCCTTAAAATTGAAGTTGGATTATGTATTTGGCAACCTAATTTAATTTAAGACAACTGAGAAATCATAAAATCTGCAGAAATGTGAGAGATAAAAAATGAATTAAAAACCTAAAAGCAAAATTCCTAACCATAGAGCACAACAAAACATTTACAACAATGTGTATAATATAAACAAAATAGATGACATCTCAATCAAAGAGTTGTAGCAAAGGCCTTTAAAACTTGAATACTAGAGAAACTGCTCATATTGTGTTGCCTAAAGTGACTTCATTCTATTTGTGAAGTAAAAGGTATGAGATACACGAGGAAGCATCTCTAAATGAGAGCATTGTTTTAAATGTGAAAAACCGCGGAAATTAAATCTCATTCGATTGAATACAGAGGATTGAAAATTTCAAAACAATGTGAATTTCACTTCAAAATCAAATTAACATTTAAGAAAGGCATTTTTCGAACAAATGCGTGGGGCAAACTGCCTTCGGCGGTTTGGGACGTGTAGATCTCTTCGAGAAACATGGAATCAAAAAACAAATTGTCCAAAATGGACGTCTATACGTGAATTTATGGCCATTCGAAGTTTCTCTCTCCCAAACATGGTACTTTTTTGTTTAGCGCCTACCAACTATTACACCAAATAGCACAATATATCCATATAATTAAGGATATGGAATATAAATATAAAAACTGAACATCCATGATCATATATAACAAACACGAATCCAACAGATTTGCAAGACAATGAAGAAAAAAGAGGGATACACTACTACAAAAGAAAAAAACTTTAGCATCGGTTCTTTTTACTAATAGATATCGGTTCTACAACCGATGCATATTAGACCGATACTAAAATAGAGACTTTAGGCGTTGGTTTTACAACCGATGCTAATAACTGACACAGGTTATTTGACCAAAACCAATGCATATAGCATTCACACGCAAACAACCGATGCCTAATGTATAGATATAGTCATCGATTTTGACTAAACAACTGATGCCAAATGTGTATGTATACTCATCGATTTTGGTAACACAATCGATGCCTAATATCACTCCACAGGCCTCAACCGATGCCTAATGTCTATACATAGACATCGGTTGCTGTCAAACACCCGATGCCTATAGTCTCTCTATAGGCATCAGTCGTGGTCAAACAACCGATGCTAATATGTACTTATAGGCATCGGTTTTGGTCAAACAATCGATGCCTATAATCATTTAAAAAATAGCATGTAGTCATCGGTTGTTGTCATACAAACCGATGCTCATTGAGGTGATTACATGAATCAGTTATTGTGAATTTTGAAAAAACTCAAAATTCAAAATTTTATTTAATACCAGTCCAAAAAATTGATACCTAATACCATTTGCAAATAATAATTTAATACTATCAATACCTAATACCTCTCCAAAAAATAGCAAATAATATATGAAAATAGGAATTAACTAACATCAGCAAACAACTCTTATTAATTTAAGAACACATAAGAAAGTATAATTCGGAAATAATATTTGCACTGGCGAGAGATAGAAAGCCCAGCCTTTTTAATTCAAGATCATCAACACCATTACCTTAAAAAAAAAAACATGGGTCGTAGCAATATCCAACAAACATTAAAATGTAAAGAAAACTAGAAAATAATAAGAATAAATAAATTAAAAACCAAGACCCGTGCCGGTACTATCATTCCAAGCACCATTGTCCAATTACAAAGCCAAGATTACGCTCATAAACAGGTCAAAAGAACATAATTCATGTTCTTGAATCATCAATATCCACACCATAATTCATGCGCACCACTTTTCACCCCGCAGTCTTCAAAGTCCTACGTGAAATCATTACAGGACAACAATTTTCAAGGCATTCATTAAATGTATAAGCATTTCTATATACAATAACAACAATACATTTCACTTCATATATTATTTACAACGAAATGGGCTTTATTTTTCAACATAAATTTTACAGTACACACCAAAACTAGCCCCAATATCTTCTATACCTAAATTATTTACCCAATATCTTTATTTTTTAACTTTTTTTTTATGAAGTGAAAAGAAAACAAAATTGGACGGGAAACATTTTATTATATGTGTTCACGGTTTGACCTATACTACATTAGAGTTTTTCCTGGGGGCAGAAGTAAAAAAAATGGGGGAAATATGAAAGGAATATAAGATAATAACATTGTGCTTCAAAATTACTCGTTGATTGATTCGATTTCCACTGTATACTATTTATACTAAAATTAAGAACTCAAATCTTAGCACTCTTAATTACGATCAATTCAATTATCAAGGGTTATGGTTCTGGGGGAGGCGGAACCGGACCTGGGACACCGGCAACTTGACGGCGACGCCGTGCCAGCATATGCCACCACAGTGCAAACGAGGGTGGATTTTCTAATTTTTAAGGTTAGCTTTTTGTTTTTGTTAGTTTTAATTGGGTTAAGTTTCAAGGATAGTTTTGGTAATTATCTCTTTTTATATAAAAGTAAGTCGGAAAGTAGACAAGGATCAGAAAGAACAAACCTTTATGAGTTATGTGCATATAGCAATCATCCTTTCAATTTCTTGTACTATTTAGCTACATTGCAAACATATGTGCCAACATTTTGGGTTTTTTTTTTTTTTTTTTTTGGAAATAAACATGCCACATGTATCAGATGTAACCAACACAGAGCTTACACACATTACAGTATATATTCCTGACTCAGATAATTTACACAAATTCATATAACTCCATATATATATATATATATATATATATATATATATGATTAGATTCAAATGAGAACCATATTCCTATATGTGAACCTAAAAATCAATTATGGGCCTTTGATCTAATTAAATTGATGGATCAGATTTCTTGTGTATTTCCATATTTAATTAAAACTATTAAAATTGTATAATAAAAGCACTACTGGTGTACATAACTGAAAATATTAATAAAACACTGTGATTGTATAATAAAAGTACTACTGATATATAATAAAAATACTAGTTCGCAGGTTCGCATATAATGACAAGTTTTCATTTGAACCCACCCATATATATATATATATATATATATATATACACACATATACACACACATATCAAATAGTATCTAGAAAACACTGAAACATACCATCCTAATAATCTGATGTGATCTTGAGCTTTTATGGTTCAGGGCAGTTTCACCCACCTGCCTTTGTGCTACCACCACAAAAGAATTGGTTAGGCATTATAATTAACAAATATTCGATAAAACAGGCAATAAATATTTTCAGCTCATTCACAAATACTTATAAGGTGCCTCAAAGGTTGATCATCCTTAACTAACTCTTCAATCAACTTATCCACATTGGTTCCTCTCTGCAACCATTTGAAAACACAAATCTAGAGGAATAAATCAACATCCCAATAATAATTTTATACCTCAGGATCATCCAACAGTCGAAGGGAGCCATCTATGACATTTTCATTATAAATTTCCAAAGCCAAAAACTTAAGCATAAATTCTCTCTTGAGTCTCCCAAAGAGCAGAACTAGATTTTAACATCATATACAACCAATGTTTTCAAAAAATAAATGTCTTACATCAATGAAATCTTACATCGTTGGCGTGTTCATAAATGTCCTAGTAAAAACCTAAAAGTAAAGTTTCTAAGTTTAGTTTAATCAAGATAAAATAATTAAACCCTAACCTCTACTTATGCAGATTGAGAATGGTCAGTAGCTGAGCAGAGAACCAACGACCGGTGGCGACTCCACAAGAACCAAAACCCGAGATCCACCCTCTATCACATCCTCTAACCAGAAAGTCTTCTTCGTCTTTGGAACATTCACTTGCAAACCACAAAAATCATGATGAATAAATCAAAACTTGAAGCACACAAAACAAGCCATAAAAATTGCATAATAAGCCAAATTAAACTAACATTCTGCAGAAAAAACACCTAAATAGTCAATTGAATGACGCACAAAGTGACAAATTAAAAGTACTTAGCCATCACAGTGTATAAAAGATGCATTATCATATCTAGAACCTTGCACACATGTTCAATGGTCAATAAGTTAAACCCCTCTAAAGAAATAATTTATGTCAACCCAAAAGACCATTAGTAAATCCTAAATAAACAAATATAGCAATTGAAATCAAAATACTAATTACCATCCTAAATGAAAACCCATAAAACATAAGCTCAAGACATCATCCCCTGAATACCAACAACTGAAGTCCCAATTTCTTAGAAACATTCACACTGAAGCCAATCTCTGCTTAAAACGCAGCTCAATTAAAAAAACAAAAATGAAAATAGGACTGGAAATCCTTCACAATTGAAATTAAAAAATAACAACCGGAGAATTAGATAGATAAGCGATCCCCACACCTTAGTGTATCTAATTCGAATTATCTCACCCCGAAAAAAAAAACTCCAGCATATTCGATTTAGATTATTCAGAGACACACACCACAAATTGGGACCCTACAGACGAGGCAATTCCATATTCGATTTAGTCCTTTAACTTTTTGATGAAGCAATATATTTTGGCAAAGACTTGCGTTAGTCCATATTGATGGGTAATGACCCATTAGGCCATTTGACTCAATATTATAATGTATTGGTTTTTGAACTATGATGTATTGATTTTTGTACTCAAAAGTATTGGTTATTCATAAATATCTGACCCGTGTTATGATATATTTATTTTTGTATTATGGTATATTAGTATTATGATGTATTGATCTTTTACTATAATGTATTGGTTTTTGTACTATAATGTAGCGGTATGAAATTTTGGCCTAACGGATGATCCGTTAGTCCGACCTGACAATAGTGTTGCGCGTATATTTTTTATTCTTTTGTAACTGTAATGTTTAGTTATAAAAATTTGTCAAGAGAACAACAGTTATAGGCTCTTTTGCTATACGATTAACCCTGACAACAAAAGAATCTAACGAGTACTAGCCAAAAATCGGACGAGATGAAAAGGCCAAAAATAAATAAATAAATGCTTACGTTTATCTTGTGGTCGGTCCTCATATTTGCGCTGCTGGATCATCTTCCGGACATTAGAATGCCAATGATAGTAGTCAAGCACATGGCCTAATCCCCTCATGTAGCCCGACCGCTTATTTTTCAAGTCATCTAAATGTCACATCCAAAAATGCTTTTAGATTTTTTTTTAAAATCCTTTCAAACTAGTCCCTTATAATCTGGACTTTTCGACCTGTCCACAAACATAAGATCACAAGTAAAAAAAATAAATCTAAATTTAAATAATAAAACCTTTTCAATTGGAAAAAGAAAAATCAATTTGACAGGAAAAAAAAGTAATTAAAAAAATAAAATGGAAACAGAGGAAACCAAGAAAACCAGTTCCAACAGAAATTAAACGAAGAACAAAACAAGGGGTCCGTATTCTTTTTCCTATGCCAATCAATCTTTTGGATACCAGAAAAGAAAATCAAAAATAAGAAAAATGATGCAAATGAAACAGTAGAAAAGTCGAAAACCCTTGACCCAAAAGCTTTAAAATTGGGTACTCCACAAACAACCATGGGATCGAAAGGAAGGCAAAACAGTTGGGCGCGATATAGTAAAGCAAAGTGATAGGGTTTAAATTAATAACCTTGGAATCAACAAGATCTGAATCAGCACCAACCTCGTGGCCTCAAAGGTAACCGCGCCGAGCTGCAAAAAAATGCCCCACAAATCGTACTTGGCTTCACCGTAAACGGCAATCGCGAGCATGTTGGACATGGTGCGGGAGGTAGCGGGTTCGTGTGATAATTTTAGTATGCTATTATATTTAAGGTATTTTAGTATTTTTTTAATATAATTTTTCACGTCGGTTTTTATATGAGCCGACGTGGAATATTACTTATCACGTCGGATTATTTAAAAACTGCCGTGAAATTTTTTTTACGTCGGTTTTAAAAAAACCGACGTTAAACGTCCAACGTGAAAAAGCTATTTTGTAGTAGTGGTCGAGGAGTAGATCCAAAATGGATTTTCGAAGTAACACAATGTTATATTTGATATAACAGGAAAAAAATGTTCTTTTCTGTGAATTGAGCAACAAAAAATTATTAAAAACATATCAAAAATCCTATAGAAAAATATATCCAACAATATAAACAAACAGATTCAGATGAAACTTCAAGAAAACAATAAAAAAAAGAAGATAAATTATAGAAATAAAGAAAATATATGAATAAAGAGAGACGGGAGATAGGAGCAATGGGAGAGAGAGGCAGAGTGGCTGCAAGAGAATTCAATTTTGTAACCCTAAGAAATTTGATGATGTAGACAAATAAAAAAAGGTTATTATTTATACCTAGGCTAAATCTCAAAAAGGTAGTATTTCAACACAAACCACCATAAGCTGCCAACTCAGCATCCGGGGCTGTGAAATGATGACATGTGTCATCCGAAACAATGCTTAGCTGACACATAGGTTAAGGTGTCAACAACATTAACAAATAGGATGGATAGTTACTATATTTTTTCCAATTGTTTTTTTAGTAGGATTTTTTGAGTGGTATTTGAATTATTAGTTTGCATATCAATGTGAGAAGGGTATGAGATTTAATGAAAGACTAGTATTGTGCCCGCGCGTTGCATGATAATTTTTTTATTTTATTTTATCTAAAATAAGAATAATTGGCTTGAGTGTATTAAAATATTTAAATAAATAATTATATATATATATATATATATATATATATATAGGATTAGGTTCATGTGAGAACCAATTCCCTAGGTGGGAACTTTAGGAACCGCTATTTTACATTATATGTCATGCTAATTTAAATGATGCAAAATTAAGAAAAAAAGGGAAAGACCTAGGGAATTGGTTCTCACATGAACCTAATCTTATATATATATATATATAGGGTTGGGTTCAAATGAGAACCCGTCATTATATGTGAACCTAGGGACTCATCTTGACCATTAGATTGGATAATCTTGATGGTTGAGATCATGACATGTCAGCATGGTAATAATGTAAAAAAATGCATTAATTAATTAAAAATGGTATTTTGGACATATATCAACGTTTACAAAGAGCACTACATTGTTCTTTAGAAAGCACAATAGATTAAGAAAAAAAACACTACGATTGTATACAAAAAGCATCGCAAATTTCGTCTATAAACTGCAAATTCAAAAATTTGAAATAAAACTCAAATCTTCAACAAACCATAACTTTTTCAAATTTTATTCGTTTTGAATGAAATTATATCAAATTAATCACATTCTCAAGATCTACAATTTAAGATACATATTGCATGTTTTAAAACGTAAAAAAATATATATATATAATTAAATTAAAAAAACTGGACTGATTTTAGCACTACAGTACTGTGTAAAAAGCACAATGAACCTGGACATATAATTGCATGTGTAATATTTTGGAGTGCTTTTTCTTATATTGTTACAGTGCTTTGAACTACACGACCACTGCTTTTTATTTTTCAACCATCCCTGCCGCCGATTCCAACCATTCGACCCTACCAACACCACAAATCACCAACACCAAACGAATTCCCGATGATTCTCGGCTGAAACCCAAAACGGACCCTGGCCAAACCCAAACAGCCACCACAGCCACATCAACCCCTCACCACCGATCGCCACCATCTCCACGCCTGCCGCCGTGCCGCCAATCGATCGACCGAGTCAGGCCAAGCCATCGTTTCTCAAATCCACAGCCCGACTTTGCTATGACGAATCGCCACCGGCTAGACCCATGTTGAACAACTGCTGGCCCGAACAACCAAAACCCCGAATATCCGCAACCGATCGGCCCTATCCAAATCGCCACCCCAACCGCCGATCTAACATTCACCGGCCGAATCGCCACCCCAATGGACCCACGGTTTCAACACGCTGCCGTCCATTCAGCCGCGGTCAATCGGCCCGATCTCGATTGGTAACTCCCAGCCACGACAGCATCCAACCATGGCCGCGCCACCCAGCATCCTCCGTTTCAAATTGCCACCCAGCCGACCCCCGGAGCCACCTCTGTTTCAAATCGCCGCGCGGCCGCATCTCCACGTCGCCGCGACGTCGAAGGCGACTGCTTCTAAATTTAGGGAAAGGAAGACGTCGCTGCTGCCTCGCAGAGGTGAGCCCAGACGCTGGCCGTCGTTCGTCGTCACACCACCGATCACAGTCGCCGGATTTTGGTCCACCCCCGATCAGCCAATTTCACAAATCGACGGAGAGGAGAAAATTTTGGTTGGCCGAATTCTAGATATTGGAGAAGACGAGGTTTGGATTTGGGGAAAGGGTTTGGGTGAGAGACGGGTTGGTAGGTTTGGGATTAAATTGATAGATTGGGTTTATGTAAAATTACATAAACACCCTTTCCTACTATATAATTAATTTAATAAAATTTAAAAAATAGAAAAAAATGTGGTCCACACACATTATTAGATCTAAGCCAGAATTAGTCCCTAGGTTCACATATAATGACTGGGTTATATATATATATATATTATATATATATATATATATATATATATATATATATTCAAAATGATCTTATTAATTTTATTAAATATTAATTAGGGTATCCTTTCTAATTATGTTAAGAAAATTCCTACATAATTAAAAAAAATAACTAAATCATCATTAATATTAAATATTATTTATGAGATCAATTCAAATAAAAAGGCATTGAATCATAATAATATTTGATAGATAAAACCTTGATAGATAATAAAATAAATACTAAATTATGTTGTAATTTTTATATAATCTAATTAAAAAAGTGGTCAAATTACTTTTGAGAAAAAGTGACAAATTTAATATTATTGGACTCACAATTAAAACAAAAGCGTAAAATAAAATAACAAAAACCTCACAATAAAAACCAAAATAACATAAAAGTGATTAAGATAGATAGAATAGATAGATAGATTAAATGATCTTGTTATTTTTTAATATTAATTAGGGTATTTATCCTAATTTTATTAAGTAAATTCCTATATAATTAAAAATAGAAAAATAATTCTACATGACTTTTTTTCTATCTTACATGTTTTTTTTTTCTAATTATTAGATAGATAGATATATTTAAATGATCTTGTTATTTTTAATATTAATTAGAGTATTTATCCTAATTCTATTACGTAAATTCCTATATAATTAAAAAAAGAAAAATAATCCTACGTGACTGTTTTTTCTCTTACATATTTTTTTTTAATTATTTGCACTATCCAACATGGATTGTAGGTCAGCTATCATGTGAAGATAACTTTTTTCCTCCGCACAATGAGCAAATGATAGTATAAGTATTAAATTAAATATAAATATTACAATGGAGTTGAAACGATTAGTATGTAAAATATAAACGCATACTTAATAGAATAAACTCAAATTTGAACTTCAATCAAAATTAAATGTGATATAAGTACTTTTAAAATTACCGCATTTAGCAAAATTTGCTTTCAAAGGCGGTCTTTCCCTTTTTTTCTTTTTATTTTGGAATTAGTTGATATTTTTCGAAATCTATTGTAATTGACGTCATAGTGTTCACTCCACTTAGTGTTGGATTTGCACTTATATTGTTTTATGCGGTTTCAGAGATAATAACAAAATTCATTAATTTATGAGATCAATTTAAATGAAAAGGTGTTGAAATAATATTTTATAAACAACATGTTGATGACCAATAAAAAATAATATCATATTATATTGTATTGTGCATTTTTGTATAATTTAATTAAATAAATTGATCAAATTATTTTGAGAAAAAATGACAAATTTGATATTGTTGGACTCAAAATGAGAAAAATAACGAAAAAAACGTAAAAAGAAAACTCATAATAAAATCAAAATAACATATAAGTGATTATATAAATATGGCAAACACTTGTGTTAGGGCTAGATTAACGGGTCATGGACCCGTTAGGCCATCTGATCCGATACTATAATGTATTAGTTTTTGTACTGTGATGTATTGATTTTGTACTATAAAGTATTAGTTTTTTCATAAATCTATGACCCGTGTTATGCTGTATTGGTTTTTTACTGTAATTTTTTTTTACTATGATGTATTGATTTTTATATTATAATGTATTGGTTTTTGCATTATAATGTATTGATATAAAATTTTGGCCTAACGAATGATCCGTTAGTCCGGCCTAACCAAGAGTGTTGCCCTATAAATATAATATATATATATATATATATATATATATGTGTGTGTGTGTGTGTGTGTGTGTGTGTATAAAATATTATTTTATTATTATTTTTTAATGTTAATTAGAGTATCTATCCTAATTATGTTAAGAAGATTCATACATAATTAAAAGAGGATAAAAATGGAAATCAAATCATCATTAATATTAATTAATGTATCTATCATAATTATGTTAATAAAATCCCTACATAACTAAAAAAGAAAAATAATTCTACGTGGCCTTTTTTCTCTTTCCTACTCATATTTTTCTCTCTCTCCGGACTGACAATCTAATTAATATATTTACTTCTCTAATTATATTAATAAAATTACTAAATAAAGTAATTATTAATCCTACATGGCATTCTACTCCTATTATTTTCTCTCTCCAAACTTCTCTTTTAACAGACAATCCAATTAAGGTATTTACTTCTCTAATTATATTAAGAAAATTACTAAGTAAAGCAATTATTAATCCTACGTGTCATTTACGTGGCATTCTACTCCTATTATCTTCTCTCTCCAGACCTCTTTTTTAATATATATATAGATAGATTGGGAAATAAATGCATCCATGTGGGATTATTTATTTATTTTACGTTATTGTTTGAACTTATCTCCAAGATGCTCTATTTTTGTGTTCCATGATTACTTGTACTGTTACTATTACTATTACTATTATTATTAATTACTTATTTGCTGATTCTTTTTACTAAACAAATGGTTGAAATGGTTATGGTAACAAATTAAAGTTAATTATAAAACTATATTTGAGATTTGGTCTAATTATAGAAAAAAAACTCTCATTTCTTTCCAGATTATAGAATCTCCATTGTATTTGTTTCTATTTTATTAAGTAAATACAAACCTGAAGGCTGAAAGGGTGTTTGTAATTGTAATACTCCCTCCTTTTCTTAACAAGTGTCGTTTTAGAGTTTTGTTCAAAATTAAGGAACAAAATATTTGACCAATACATCCACAATCAATTAATAATATTCTCATTTAATTATTTTCATTCTTTCCCTTTAGTTATTCTATTACCATAAATTTGTTTATATTTCTTAAAATAAGCGGGGATAAAACTGGAATAAAATGGTAAAATAATTTAAAACGACACTTAACTTGTAATAAAATTGAGTCTCTATGTAAAATTTGAAGTTCTATGGTTTTGAAAATAAGTCTCAGTTTTACGATATTGTTATTCAATGTTTAACAACACTGGTTAACAACATCGATTAGAGTAAAATAAAAATATACAGCGAAATTAAAATATAAGAACACGATAGAACAAATTCAGTTCACAAGTAAAATACTTGTGAACTTGGGTGTACAAACCCGAAAACTATATTACTTTCTTGTTCACATTCAATACAAAAATATAAAGTAATATATGAAAACTAAATATCAATAAACTTGATACTAAATACTTGTTGCCGGAATGACAAGATCTTCTCCGTAGGTTACGCAACTTCGAAGAGCTTGACAATCTCGATCAATGGCTCCAAGTAGTTCTTCGTGTTCTTCCTTGCTTTGCCGTGCGTCTTGCGTCGTCCTTCTCTCAAAATCCCGTGCTTAAAATTCGTGTGTACAAGCTTTAGGATTCTTTGTCTTAAATATACAATCCTAGAATCTTAAACTTGGTAAATACCTAAAAACAAATTCTAATCACAATCTAGGAATAATTAAAGTCTTGTACATGAACTAGGAAACACAATATATTTCTAAATCTAGTTTCCTAACTTATTTTGTGCCCAAGAAAGGCAAATAACAAAAAAAGAATTATTGCCAAGAATTAATTCCTCAACAATCTCCCCCTTTTGTCTTTTTGGACAAAATACCCAAGACGTATGAAAATAATCAAAATAGTAAAAACTCCCCCTGAATTAGAAACTCCCCCTACATTAGAAACTCCCCCTAAATGAAATATCCAATGTTGAAAACAAACAAAAACGAACCAGCGTCTTCTACATTCTTCTCCCCCTTTTTGATCTGAAAGCAAAAGAACCTCAACAAACGAGTCCTGAAGCGCCTGGTGCTATGCAACCTGATTATCAAACAAAGTAAATTGGGCTCGGACAAATGGAGCCATGTAGGTACTGATGTTGGGAATACCAGAACCAACATCAAACATGACACCAGCTCAAAGAGGCGCCACAGTGTCTAAAGAAGTTAATCAGATTCTGCTTCACGAAAACACCAACGGGGGATTTGGCGCTCAGCAATCATGCCTCGATTTTGAAATCCCAAGAATAGCTCTTCAGCTTCACTCGTCAAGAACCTCGTGGAGATTGGTTCCATGTCTTCAATCTCGACGGCTTGAGACGGAGCCTCATCAGAGTTAGCATAGTGGTCGGAGGCAACTATTGACATCGGTGCACCGGCAGATAGAGCATTATCAGAATCGAAGCTTAGAGAAGAGGTGGAGTTGTCTGCAGGGGATGTTGGTTTCAGTGTCACAACACCAGAACCAACATGGTCTGACACGGCAGCTTTGGACTTCCTCTTTTCTCTCTTTGGGTGGAATTTTCCTACAGTCTATTTCCGGAGCTTTGCTGGGTGATGGTGAATTCGATATTCTGCAAGAGATTGAAAACAACTACAAACAAAAAGTTGAGTGTCGTAGGCAGTAAAATTTGGAGAAAGAAAAAGTAAAAACCTTAACTTTGTCAATATGGAAAAGTCATAAGCAATAGATAAAAGAAAGGGATGAACAAAGTAAAGTTAAAAAATAATTCCCCCACTCTTTCTCAAAATAAGACACACGATCTCTATGCTTAAATAGCCCACTACCTCTTATTTGGAATAAAAATCACAAATCCCAACTACAAATTAAAACCGAGATAGAGCTAGATTTTTATAAACCATCACCATAGTTGAACAAAGCCTTTGCAAAGCAATTTTTCACTCGCCAAATTAA
>BMAC01000266.1:204154-227922 GCA_014905375.1 Phtheirospermum japonicum | reverse complement strand
AATCTTCAGCAAAGCTGTTAAAAACCTCTTGTTTTTGGACCTGGGAGAAAACCAGTTTCTGCGGGCAAGTCCCACAATCACCTAATTTTGAAGAGGTTGGTCCTTTTTGTCATCACTTTTATTGCAACACAGGACCTTATTGCACTTTCAATCAAACTCAATGCATTAGAATTATGTATGAAAAGAAAGATAAAAATGCATGCAAAAGTATACAGATGTTGTGACTGATGTTGATAATGTGTGTCTCAACATCACAAAGCAACATTGGTTCAGACAATGCACATACTGAGATCTCTTCTCAAACAAGAGAAGGTCTCGTAATCTAATGCCTTCGTGAAGATGTCATCAAGATGATTGACTGTTCCTATATGCTCAATTCTAACTATCTTCCTCTCAACCAAATCTCGAATAAAGTGGTACCTTATGTCAATGTGTTTGATTCGAGAAAGCTGGACCAGATTTTTCGAGATATCAATGGCACTGGAAGTATCACAGAGCACAGTCAATGTTCTTCTATGTAGACCGTAGTCCTCTATCATTTAGTTCATCCACAAGAACTGTGTACAAGCACTTCCAGCTACAATATACTCGGCTTTAGCTGTAGAAAGAGAAATGCAATTATGTTTTTTGCTATACCAAGATATAAGATTTTTAGCATATTTGAACTCAGAAAGAAAAATACCATCATCCAATTATTTAATTTGCAAACCAAGAAAGTAAGAGAGATTACCTTCCATGCTCACCTCGAATGTATCAGACATTTTCGTAATAAACTCACTTACCATCGATTCAATACGAGTGACTGGAGCAAACGTCTTATCTGAATCTGAGTCTAATTTTGGATCAGCTTGAGTCGATATTGGGTTTGATGTTGATTTCTCAGAACCGTCATCGAAACCATCATCACCAATTTCTTCAAATTCAACACCTGCATCTTCGATTTGGTAGCAATTGTCTGATGTTCTCTGACCAGTAAGAATACATGTATTGCCCTCGTCATAAATTTCACACTTTTCATGAGTGAACTTGACATTAAAACCACCATCGCACAGTTGGCTGATGCTTATCAAGTTCGCAGTTAAGCCTTCAACAAGTAATACGTTCTCTAGTTTCGCAATACCAGGGACATGAAGAGTTCCTTGGCCAATGATTTGGCCATTTGCACCTCCACCATACTTAATCTTTCCTCCTTGAAACTTGAAAATATTTGAGAGGAGATCTTCCGAGCCGGTCATGTGTTTAGAGCATCCACTGTCGAAGTACCAGGCTCCAGGAACGTGGGATTTCAGGAAGGTACAGATCATGTTGCACTGGATATCAGTTTTCTTGACCCAAGCTTGTTTGAACCTGGTGTTGGTATTGATGTTGGTAACACGGGAACCAACATGGGATTCAGCAGTCAGCTTCGACCTTTTAAAATGAGTTTGCTTTCCAACAAGCTTCCAGCAGTATGGTCGTATGTGACCTGGTTCACCACAGTGATGACACACGTATTGTCTTCTTCTCCTCTTGTGGCGTTTGGTCGACTTCACCTTTTGACTTGAAATTGTCTTTTAAACATGCTTGTATCCAATCTCATATTTTGAACAATTCGGGATACTCGATTCCAGAATCTCATCCACCTTGGCCTTGCCTTTGTTGAGATTTGAGATGGTTCCTTGAACCTTTGTCAACTCGGTTTTCACCTTTTCTAGCTCAGCATCCTTCTTGGTGAGCGACGTTTCCAAGCGGCCAATTATGTCAAGCTGATCATCCTTTTCTTTGGTTAGCTTCTCTACTTCTTTTTCGAGCTCTATTTCCAATTATAAAATTTGAAGGTCTAGGGTTTTGAAAATAAGTCTCAGTTTTACGATGTTGTTATTCAATGTTTAACAACACTGGTTAACAACATCGATCAGAGTAAAATAAAAATATGCAGCAGAATTAAAATATAAGAACACGATAGAACAAATTCAGTTCACAAGTAAAATACTTGTGAACTTGGGTGTACAAACCCGAAAACTATATTACTTTCTTGTTCACGTTCAATACAAAAATATAAAGTAATATATGAAAACTAAATATCAATAAACTTAATACTAAATACTTGTTGCCGGAATGGGAAGATCTTCTCCGTCGGTCACGCAACTTCGAAGAGCTTGTTAATCTCGATCAATGCCTCCAAGTAGTTCTTCGTGTTCTTCCTTGCTTTGCCGTGCGTCTTGCGTCGTCCTTCTCTCAAAATCCCGTGCTTAAAATTCGTGTGTACAATCTTTAGGATTCTTTGTCTTAAATAGACAATCCTACAATTCTAAACTTGGTAAATACCTAAAAACAAATCCTAATCACAATCTAGGAATAATTAAAGTCTTGTACATGAACTAGGAAACATAATATATTCCTAAATCTAATTTCTTAACTTATTTTGTGCCCAAGAAAGACAAATAATTAAAAAGGAATTATTGCCAAAAATTAATTCCTCAACACTCTAAAATGACACTTATTTTAAAACGGAGGGAGTACAATGATTAACTTTTAAGTATACTTGGATTATTTTATTTTGCAATATCCTATTTCACTACAATAGGTCATGTCAATTAACTTTGTGAATTGATTTGCTTTTCCAATAGCTTTGACATTGTATGGCATTCGACTAAGCAAATTGTAGTGGAGGTGAGCTATGGCTGAAGAAGTCGAGCAACTCTAATTTAAGTTTCTAATATTGATGGGATGGATAGGTATTTATATAAGTTCAGGATGAAATTACCTAGAAGTAGGAGACTTAAGAAGAGGACAAATATATGCATGTCAGTTCCAAAGGTCACTTTTCGGTTCCATCTACTTTAACACGTCCCAACATTATGCATTGAGGATAGACACTCATGCAAAGGTAAAAAAAATAAACTCCGGATACTCAAGGTAAGAACAATACTTCTCTATTTAATGTGAGTCTTTTTTTTACTACAATTATCTTTTTAATATATTTTTATGTTGTCGTATGTCAAAATTTAATGTGAAAAACATTTTTTATTTTTAAAATATTTATTATTCACATTCTAAATTTCTTAAATATTTTTTGATAAATTTTATGTGCCTTTTGGATTTCTTATATTTTCCCGCGAAAATCGCATGTTTAACATTAGTCAAATTTAATACATAATCACTAATTATGAGAAAAACTCAACCTAACGTCATAAAAGACAAAAATGAATATTTAATCGACCGATAAAACAATAATCTCATTTATGTGTCTGTTCTGTGATGAAATAGCTTTGTTACTACTCTCACAATCCCGAAATAATAATATCACAAAAATAAGGAAAAAGCCCATTTCTAAAGATGATTCGCTAAAGATTTAGCTCTGACCCAAATTAACTAATCTTAAACATATTTAAATAAAAGTATTTATTGGTATTCATCCTTTTCAACTTCAAGTACATGTGTTTTTCTGGTTTATTAGTTTTGTAATGAAAAGTATAGGGTTTTGTCACATCTCCAACTATCTATCCATTAGGCAGGATTTTAATTACCCAAGTGCTTATTTGTTGGGGGAAAACTAATCTAATTCGTAGCTGTTGATGTTTACACCGATCGATCATAGAAGAAAAATTTTAATTTATTCTGATTAAGCTTCCTTCCTATTAATCTAGATTTTTTTCGCAGATACAAGGAAATGATTCAGCTCCAGAGCTAAAGATCGTAGTTCTCGAACAAACAACCAGAATGATTCTGGAGCATTCTCAGGATTGAGTATTGTTCCTCCAAATGATCGTAGTACCAAGTACTTCTTGGCACGCTCTAATATGATCAGATTTATAAGTAAGCATCTCTTGTAAAATATAAGCAACACCAAATCCTTCTATAGCCCAAACTTCCATTTTTCCTATTGTTGCCCCCTTTGTTTTGCCCTTCTCTTAAGGGGTTGTTGTGTAACAAGCGCACAATGTCCACTGGAATGTCCATGGATTTTACCATCAACTTGATAAGTTAATTTCAAGATATAAGGCTTTTCTATTATAACGGGTTGTTCAAAAGGATTCCCCGTTCTTCCATAAAATATTATGCTTTTCCTCGATACTCAGGTTCAAATACCCACGAATTTGATGTTAGCTTACTAGATTCATATAATTCATAAACACTATTTTTATGGAAGATTCTTGTTCATATCTCTCATCAAACGGAACTATTCGATAATGTATGTCTAGTAAAGCTAACCCAAGTGAACATTCAAACATCTGTCATACATTCATTTGGGAAGGTCATGATTTGTAAACCGATTAGCTTCATTGAACCAAAGGCACGAAAAGGCATATGAATGTAAAATTAGAAGGTCTATGGTTTTAAAAATAAGTCTCAGATTTACGATGTTGTTAATCAATGTTAACAACACCAGTTAACAACATCGACCAGAGTAATGTAAATTTATGCAGCGGAAATTAAAATATGAGAACACGATTTAACAAATTCAGTTCACAAGTAAAAACTTGTGAACTTGGGTGTACAAACCCGAAAACTATATTACTTTCACTTTTCGTTCAATACACAATATAACGTAATATATGAAAACTAAATATCAAGAAACTTGATACTAAATACTTGTTGCCGGAATGGCAAGATCTTCTCCGTTGGTCACGCAATTTCAAAGATCTTGTTTCTCACGAACGTTGGCTCCAAGTAGTTTTCTTCTTCGTGTTCTTCTTCTCTTGTGCGTCTTCCTTGCGTCTTGCGTTCTTCACGAAATCCCGTGCGTAAAACTCTAAAAACCGTAAGTCCAAGCTTTAGGACTTCTAATGTCTTAAATAGACAATTCTAAAATCCTAAACTTGGTAAATACTTAAAAGCAAATCCTAGACACAATCTAGACATAATTAAAGTCTTGTGCAAAAACTTGGAAACATAATATTGACTTATATCTAGTTTCCTAACTTATTTTGTGCCCAAGAAAGTCAAATAACAAAATAGGAATTATTTCCAAGAATACATTCCTCAACAATCTCCCCCTTTTGCCTTTCTGGACAAAATACTAAGACGCAAACACAAATGAAAATAAAAATACTAACTCCCCCTAAGATAGAAAACTCCCCCTAAACAGAACACCCAATGTTGTTAACACTCAAACCATCATTACAAACCAACATTGTTCAGAATAACCAGCTCTTCAAAAAACAAATAGAGTAAAGGAACTTAATGACTTCGAATCCTCTTTGACCGTCGAGGAGATGTCGAAGTTCCTTCACCACTCTTCTTCCTTTTCTTCTCCCTCAGTTTCATCATCTTCTTCAAAGCCTTGTTGCGCGCCCGTATTCGCTTACGCCTCTTCTCTTGAGCAAGGCTCGCCAAGGCGGCAACAGCATCTTCAGCATCAGCAGCATCATTTCCGGCAACATCAACAACATCCTCTCCATCAACACTTTCTCCCTCTACGTTCGCGTCATCCTCTCCCCCTTTTTGACCAGAAAGGGAAAGGGCCTCCAACAGCGAGCAACGAAGAGCCTGCAACTTAGAAATCTGCAAGTCAATGGAGGCAACATGCGCAAGCAGGAGCTGTGCAGAAATGCGGACCATGTTGGGATCGTCCCTCTCAACATCACTATCAACATCAGCAGGAACAGGAGCCTGCCAAGGCAAATCGTTTACCCTTGCACCAGTAGTGTGTTGACCTCGAAAAGCAAACCAATCCGCATCACCAGTGAGCACATCATCTGGGAGAAGCTTCAGACCCTGGTTCTTCAATAAGCTGAAAATAAGAGAAGGAAAACATAACGAGGCCGCAGACCTTGATGTGGTAAATTTAGTCACGATATCAAAAACATGGTGCCCGGAACTGAACTTTACACCCTTCCCACGCTTAAATAAAAACTGAGCCTGAGGCCGAGTAATAACTGTAGTGTTCTTGGATGGGACCCAGTTGCAAAGTGCCACTTTATGCATAATAAAAAACAGAGACGAGAGCCTAGTGCTCGGCAGTTACTCAAACCACGAGTGTACCATACCACCAGATAAAAAGAACACAACCTCATCCATATCATCCACAGAAAAATTACCCCGATGTGAAGTGGTGCCAAATAAATCATCAATTAAGTCAGGGGTAAAGGCAAACACTTGACCACGCAGAAAAACTTTCCCATAGTTCACAGAGTTTAAATCAACAATCGAGGGCAGCATATTTGCATAGAACTCAAGAACTATGTCTCTAACAAAAGGAACGGCGGTAGAGACTGTGAAATACATACCATGAAATCGGAGGTAGGCTATCAGGTTGTGGCGCTCAAACAAATCAAACGGCACTTTTTTCTCAGCGATCATATGGCGAGTTTGATACACATCAAACAGCTCAGCAGCCTCAGCGGTTAAAAATTTCTCTGAAAAGGGCTCCATGTCCTCAATCTCGTGTGTAGGAGTTGAAGTACCAGATGAGGACTGGGAGTGATCACATGCAGCCGAGGAGGACTGCGTTGGAGAATGTGATGGAACAGATACAGTGCGGGAGGACGAGACAGACTTTGAATGACTCAATGTTGGTAAGGGGCTACCAACATGACTAACAACATCATCCTGTGCATCTGCTTTCGTTTTCTTCTTGTCCTTTTTGAAAGCAGCAAGAACATCTTTCAAGGGCACATCCATTGAAGAGTCAGGGGAATGTTCAAAAAGACCTGTATCAAACTCAGACGCCGCAGCATGAATTGGAGATGGTGGGGGAACATCAGCAGGCGACTTGGCAGAACTTGTAACTTCGCCGGTGATGAAATCTAGCACAGTATATGGAGGCGAAGAGTACTCAGTGGCAGATGACTTGGGAGAGACTTTGACTTTTGTCTGGATGGGAGAGGCACTGTCTTTCGTCAGGCCGGGTCTCTTGTCAGAAGCAAACTGGAAGCAGAAGCAGACGGCGGCACATCTCCGGCAATCGGAGCAGTAGGCTGAAAATCATGATCATCGGGATCAGACTCCACAACAACATCTTCCTGGAGATTCAAGTGTTCAATCGGCACGTGGCGACGTGGACCAGCCCTGCTCTTTGGGACCGCGGTCGGCACAATGCCGGGCGGTATGTTGCACAAATGCCTAGACCGCTTCAAGGTTGGATTTCCCACGCGGCCAAATGTCTCAGCCACAAAAGCTAAATCAGGGGGGTTATCGACGTCAATCTCATTCCCGGGCTGTCTAGGGAACACCTGAGTGACCGGCGTAGCATCGACTGGCGATGGAACAGGCACGGCAGCGAGAGAATCAGGCGCATGCAAATTAGGCGGCGATGTTGATAGTGGTGGGTTTGAAGAGCTACCACCACCTATCTCTTCACGAATATCTAGGACGCCTATCTTTGGGTATGGCAACGGAATCTGGTCGCCAGAGCGGCGAACCTCCTCTGGTAGTTCAGGGACCGAAGGCGGTGGAGAGCTAGACATCCTGCAAAAATTCGCAGAAACACACAACCAAGAACAGAAATTCGAGAGAATTGGAGAGGAGTAAGGAGTCTGAGAGTTGTAATTCGAAAGGGGTTTGGGGATTGTGATCAAACGGTAAAAAAAATTGCAGCTTTTTATCCCTAAAAAAAGACCGTTGCACTAGGAGAGAGAGGGTAGAAATAAAAGGAAAAAAAACCAAATAAAATACCGGCCGATTTTTTTTTGTTCTTTAAAACACGATTTTAGTTTCCAAAAAAATAAAGCCACTCCTCCTAGAATCAGGCTACGTGATCACACAAGTTGACCCACTAACTCTTTCCATAAACACCCCTTTCATTATTTTTTTAGAAAATTGTATGACTCAATCTACAAAATAGACCGAAAATACTAAGCTGATTTTAATGAACCATCAGCACAGTTGTATCTATTTTGTGCAATGTTAATTTTCACTCACCACATTCACCTTGTTATTACCTGTCCAGCCTTCCGATTATAACTCCACTGAAACACTCGGTTAGCTCAATTCAAAACAAAATTAAGAGATTTCAAGCAAGACTAAAACACAAGAAACATAACGCACAGTTGGCATCTTCACAAAGTATGAATGTCCTACGGGATGCATAAAAAACATGACCTAAAAGGTTAAAACAGAACACATTATGATTTCAGTGTTTTGATCCAATGTTGCTTTTTATTAATAACAATATTATAAACCAACATTGCCCTACGTGAAGTCAATGAAAACTTACCCCTTAACCCAAGTTAATGACTACGTCAAAATCTCTCAAGAAGGCGAATTTTAAAGATTGGAGCATTTTGAGTCCAGATTTTCTACATCCTTGAAGGGATTTAAATCTTTTAATCTTCAGCAAACGCTGTTAAATGCCTCTTGTTTTTGGACCTGGGAGAAAACCAGTTTCTGCGGGCAAGTTCCAGAATCACCTAATTTCGAAGAGGTTGGTCCTTTTTGTCATTACTTTTATTGCAATACCGGACCTTATTTCACTTTTAATCAAACCCAATGCATTAGACTCATGTATGAAAAAAAAGGAAAAAATGCATGCAAACTAATACAGACGTTGTGACTGATGTTGATAAGAGATGTCACAACATCACAAACCAACATTGGTTAGACAATGCACATACCGAGATCTCTTCTCAAACGAGAGAAGGTCTCGTAATCTAATGCCTTCGTTAAGATGTCAGCCAGCTGATTATCAGATCCAATATGTTCAAGGCTAACAATATTCCTCTCAACTAGGTCTCGAATAAAGTTGTACCTTATGTCAATGTGTTTGATTCGAGAGTGCTGGACTGGATTTTTGGAGATGTCAATGGCACTGGAATTGTCACACAACACCGTCAAGATACTACTGTGCAGACTGTAGTCTTCAATCATTTGGTTCATCCACAGTAATTGTGTGCACGCACTTCCAACTGCAATGTACTCGGCTTCAGCTGTAGAAAGAGCAATACAATTTTGCTTTTTGCTGTACCAAGAAATTAGATTATTACCCAAAAAAAAACATCCTCCAGTAGTACTCTTCCTATCTACTACATCCCCAGCCCAATCCGAATCAGTGAATCCTAAAAGTTCAGTACCAGTATCTTTCGTGTACCACACACCTAGTTCAGTTGTACCAGCAATGTACCTAATAATTCTTTTAACCGCTTTCAAGTGTGACTCTTTTGGATTAGACTGATATCTAGCACATAAGCACACACTATACATAATATCTGGTCTACTTGCTGTCAAATACAACAAACTTCCTATCATACTCCTGAACATGGTGTTATCAACACCCTTACCAACATCGTCTCTGGTCAGCTTTACAGTTTTTCCCAGCGGCGTTTTCTTAACAGTTTCACCTCTAACCCAAACTTTTTGACTAGGTTCTTAGCATATTTAGTCTGGGAAAGGAAAATACCGTCATCAAGCTGTTTAATTTGTAAACCGAGGAAGTACGAGAGGTTACCTTCCATGCTCATTTCGAACGTATCAGACATTCGAGTGACAAACTCCTTGACATCTGCTCGTTAGTGGATCCAAAAATAATATCGTCTACATAAATTTGGGACAATTAAGATGTGCTTGTTGGATTTAAGAAGAAACAAAGTTTTATCAACTTCCCCTCGTCTAAAATTCAAATAAAGCAAATGTTGAGTTAGCCTTTCATACCAAGCTCTAGGAGCTTGTTTTAAACCATAAAGTGCCTTTTTCAATTTAAAACAAAATCAGGTTTTTTGAGGATCCACAAATCCTTTAGGCTGCTCAACATATACTTCTTCACTTAATACCCCATTCAAAAACGCACTCTTAATGTCCATTTGATGTAACGAAATTTTCATATGACAAGCAACAGAAAGCAAAAGTCTTACCGACTCAATTCGAGCAACAGGGGCAAAAGTCTCATCAAAATCAATACCTTCAATTTGCGTGTACCCTTGTGCGACAAGTCGAGCTTTATTCCTCACAATGTTGCCTGCTTCATCAGTCTTGTTCTTGAATATCCACTTGGTCCCCGTCACATGAGCATTTTCTGGCCGTGGAACAAGATCCCAGCAGATCATTCTTGGAGAATTGGTCCAGCTCCTCTTGCATAGCCCGAATCCAGAACTCATCCTTGAGTGCATCCTCCACGCGCTTGGGCTCTATTTCAGAAAGGTACAAAGACTCACGAATTTTAGAACAATTAGTAGACAAACATACATACCTGACCATTTCCTTGAAATTTATTTGTCGACGTCTTGTACTTCTTTCATCCATATCACCAATAATTTGGCCCACGGGGTGATTTTTCTGGATTCTGGATGGAATATCTCTCTGATGAAGATCAATGGGATCTGCTCGATCTTCTTCCTCTGAATCAGAATCCGATTCTGCAATTTGGCTCGATGTTGGTACTGATGTTGGTATCCCAGTATCAACATGGTTATCAACATCACTTAAGTTTCTGAGTTCAGCGGCTGCATCTTTGTTTTCAATACCTGCACCATCAACTGAAGTAGGAGTAACACTGCCCTGAGGGTTTTGATCATAAATCTGATAATCATCCTCGGCAGGCTTGACTCCACTTGTTAGATCATCAAACTTGACATTTACTGACTCAAACATACTTCGAGTTCGAAGGTTAAACAACCTATATGCATGACTGTTTTGAGAATATCCCATAAAGATGCACTTATCACTCTTTGAGTCAAGTTTAGCAAGATGATTTCTGTCGTTAAGCACATGGCAGACACATCCAAACACATGAAAATATCTCAAGTTTGGTTTCTTCCCAATCAACAATTCGTAAAGAGTTGCACATGAACCTGGTCTAAAATAAGCCCTATTCGTGATATGACATGCAGTGTTCATTGCTTCACCCCAAAATCGTTTAGCTATCCCATTAGAAATGAGCATAGTTCTAGTCATCTCCGCTAGAGTTCTATTCTTACGTTCAGCTATGCCATTTTGTTGAGGGGTAATTGGAGAAGAAAATTCATGACTAATACCCTCGGAAGTGCAGTACTTCAGAAAAGATGCGTTTTCAAATTCCTTTCCATGATCGGTTCTAATTCTACCAATTTTTACTTTAAATCTTACACATAGCTTCTTTGCAAGTTTTTTGAAAGCCTCAAAAGTTTCAGATTTTTCTTTTAAAAACTCTACCCAAGTAAACCTAGAAAAATTATCAACAATCACGAAAACATACCTCTTACCACCAAGGCTCTCAACCTCTAGTGGTCCCATGAGATCCATGTGAAGCAGTTCAAAGCAAGATGATGTAGTGAGACTTTGTTGGACTGGATGTGGCACCCTTACTTATTTCCCTCTTTGGCATGCCTCGCACACCGGAATTATCTTGGTGTTGAGCTTGGGCAGTCCAGTCACAGCTTCTTTCTTGGACAACCTATCCATCATCTTATAATTTACATGTCCAAGCTTTTGATGCCATAGTTCCGCATCACTAAATTGGGACAACCTGCAAAAAGCATCACTGTGAATTTGGTAGCAATTATCTGAAGTTCTTTTCCCAGTGAGAATACACGATCCATTCTCCTCATAAACTTCACATTTTTCTCGGTTGAATTTAACGCTGAACCCTCCGTCGCACAATTGACTTATGCTGATCAAATTTGCTGTAAGTCCTTCTACTAGCAGCACATTTTTGAATGTTACAACGCCAGGAACATGGAGAGTCCCTTGGCCAACAATTTGGCAATTTGCGCCTCCTCCATACTTCACTTTTCCACCTTTAAATCTGACAATGTTGGAGAGCAATTCTTCTGAGCCTGTCATATGCTTCGAACATCCACTATCAAAGTACCAGGCTCCAGGGACTAGAGACTTCAAGGAGGTATGGATCATATTGCACTTAACGCTGTTTTTCTTGACCCATACTTGTTTGAATCTGATGTTGGTATTGATGTTGGTAGCTCGGTTACCAACATTGGACTTGATAGGCATATTTGTTCTCTGAAAGTGTCTTCTTTCGCCAATGACCTTCCAGCAAAAGGGCCGAATGTGGCCTGATTCTCCACAATGATGACACACGAAATGTCTCCTCCTTTTCTTGTGGCGTTTGGAAAATTTTCGTTCTTGACTCAACACTTGCGTGGGTTGACTTGGCTTGTAACCTATTCCATGTTTAGAGGACTCTGGAAAGCTAACCTGCAAAATTTCATCAAGCTTCGCCTTACCTTTGTTTAGATTTGAAATTGTTCCTCGAATAGTGGTCAGTCCGTTCCTAATCTTTTCAAGCTCAACATCCTTCTTGGTAAGAGATGATTCCAACCGGACAATAATTTCGAGCTAATCCTCCTTTTCCTTGGTTAGCTTCTCTACTTCTTTTGCGAGATCTTTCGCTTTGAGTACCTGTTTACTCCAACTGACATACAATTTTTTGTGATCTTCACTCAGCTGCTCGTATTCCTCAAAATAGTCAGTGGTCTCAGCATTCAGGCACACGATGTTATCTGCAAGCAAACCAACATGGATATCGTCGTCCCAATCAACATGGGAGAGTAATGCTGGGACTGGATCAAGTGACTCGGAATTATTGAAGTTTTCAGTAAAGTCAGTAGCAATCATACTTTTCTTTCTAAGAAAGTTTGGACACTCATTCTTGTAATGTCCCCAACCTTTGCATTCGTGGCATTGTATCTCGTTGAGTTGTTTTGAAGAACTTGACACATTGAAAATTGAATTTGAGGACTGAGATTGTGGAAGAGATCGTCCAGTAAYCTTTGGAGTGGATGTTTGAGTCTTGTTCCTTGTACTTGAGCTTCCAGAGTTGTTCTTCTTCTTCAAGAATTTGTTGAAGCGTTGAGTCACAAGGGCCAGTTCATCTTCTTCGAGAGTAGTCGACTCCATCCTTTCAATAATCCCATTAAAATAGAATTCCTCGTCATCTTCATCCCCTACTTTATTTAAATCAGAAGAATAAGCAATATTTTTCTCTTTCGAGCTAGAGGTGACGTGTTCCATCTCGTATTGCTTGAGGTTTCCAACTAAGGTGTTGAAATCGATGTTATCAACATTCTTAGATTCTTCTATTGCCACCACCTTCATGCTATAATTCTTTGTAATGGATCTTAGCAATTTTCCTACAATATGGGAATTTGTTATGGGTTCACCCAACTCTTTGCACTCCTCTGTTATTTCCGCCAATCTCACAGAGTAGTTCATGATAGATTCTTTCTCATTCATTCTAATAGCCTCGAATGTGGACAAGGGCATTCTTAGTCTGGATTTCTTCACGCTTGATGTTCCTTCACACACCCTTTGGAGTGCGTCCCATGCATCCTTTGCCGACTCACAGTTCTTGATGATACGATAGTAGCTTGCATRTACATAYKCACACAGGGCATTGATGCATTTAGAGTTCCAATTTGCAGCAGCTGCTTCGTCAGCAGTCCAATCTTCCTCTTTCTTGGGAATGGCATCGCCCTCGCCATCCGTGACACGAGGCTTTTCCCATCCAACAAGGAAAGTCTTCCAAACACGTTCATCCATGCTCTTCAAGTGCCACCTCATCCTCTGTTTCCAGAGAGAGTAATTCTCACCATTAAGGATTAAAGGCCTCGGGTTGCCTTGAGCATCCATAGCACCTAAAAAAAATAAGGATCAATACTTAAAAGGTTAAGTAACCCGCTCTAGATGCCAATTGTAAAATTAGAAGGTTTATGGTTTTAAAAATAAGTCTCACATTTACGATATTGTTAATCAATGTTAACAACACCAGTTAACAACATCGACCAGAGTAATGTAAATTTATGCAGCGGAAATTAAAATATGAGAACACGATTTAACAAATTCAGTTCACAAGTAAATACTTGTGAACTTGGGTGTACAAACCCGAAAACTATATTACTTTCACTTTACGTTCAATACAAAATATAAAGTAATATATGAAAACTAAATATCAAGAAACTTGATACTAAATACTTGTTGCCGGAATGGCAAGATCTTCTCCGTTGGTCACGCAACTTCAAAGATCTTGTTTCTCACGAACGTTGGCTCCAAGTAGTTTTCTTCTTCGTGTTCTTCTTCTCTTGTGCGTCTTCCTTGCGTCTTGCGTTCTTCACGAAATCCCGTGCGTAAAACTCTAAAAACCGTAAGTCCAAACTTTAGGACTTCTAATGTCTTAAATAGACAATTCTAAGATCCTAAACTTGGTAAATACTTAAAAACAAATGCTAGACACAATCTAGATATAATTAAAGTCTTGTGCAAAAACTTGGAAACATAATATTGACCTATATCTAGTTTCCTAACTTATTTTGTGCCCAAAAAAGGCAAATAACAAAATAAGATTTATTGCCAAGAATACATTTCTCAACAATGAAGATGCTCAATGTAGTTGCACATGCCCCATGGCATAAGTACTTCATCAAACACACACACAAAACATATTTTTATGAATCCAAAATGTACAAAAAAAATGAAATGAAATGAAATGAAAGGTTATGGAGAAGAACGACAGTTTTCATGGTAGCTAAACCGGGGATGGGGGACTGATAATTGTGGCTGAACAGTGGTGACAATCGAAAGTCGTTGATTAAATTTAAGATGCCCCATAAATTTCAGTGTATTATAATGCAAACTAAAGTTTTGAAAACTCCATTCGATTTCTGTTAATCCTTTTTCCATAAACAGATTCAAATTCGCATTTGTTAAAATTTTATGGTGATAATGTATGCTCTGTATATTCATTTTCCTTCTGTTATGCATATTTTTGTGGATTTATCATTCCTAGGTCTTCGACAATTTTTGAATTATTTATTATAGTTGAATCATGGCGAGTACCAAAATAAATAGTGGAAACTTGTTGTATTTGATGCAGTTTTAATTACATACTCATATATCGTGTTTTTCTACCAAATATATGATCCTCATTCTCACGTTTCTCAAAATATTCAATAATGAGCTCCTCGTGTACCATATCCTAGACCTCTTCATATATCCAACCTTTTTGTTTTCCCACTTCTGATGTTAAACTACCCAAATAATGTTATTGTGGCTACCTAGTTATGGTCAATTAAATATATGTCTATTAAATATATACCTGTCCGAGGGTATTATAATGCATCATGCATAAATATATGTCTATTAAATATATTCTTATATCATCTCGATTACATATCATAACCACTCTAGGCGTTGTTATTTATCTTTTGATGTTTTGTGGTACGTGGTAGGTTAACAAGTGTAATTTCTTTTTACGGTTCGATCATCTTTTGAATGATAATGCAATCGAGATGAATGCAGTTTTAGTTGAGCAGCATTCCACTACAAGAAATCAGATTCGAACTTAGAAAGCGCGTGACAAAAGAGTTGTTCGAATATCATAGTATCGTGCACCATCACAGTATTTACACAGTGTCTCTTATTTCTATAATCCCAGATTATACGTCACTAGACAACACTCATATTTATTTATATAATGCCTAATGTGCAATACTTGCCTACTAGCATTATGCTACCTAATTGAGTTGTGTCGACTAAATTTCCAAGTTATGTATAGTTACACATGAAATCCCTATTATGTCCCACCCCTTATATAATGTAACTAGGGTACTTTGTCATCACGACCACGATGCAGATGTGATCTTGGTAGATTCCATCATACTGATTTAAGGTATGTGTGGTTTGGAACTATACATCAGTCTTAGTTATGTTGGATTTGAAATGGCATGCGTATTATGACTATTTGTTAAAACTAATTGTTAATTTGACATGAGTTGTGGCTAGGTGAGTTTTGTGTTAGGATTTTTGCGTATGACCCGTGTTAGCCATTTTGTGATAATAAGTATTCAACAGATGATATATAAGTCAGGAATTCTCGTGATTCCAACGAGATACTTCTCTTCCTTCAGGAGTCGTGGAATGACATACAGACTTTTACCAAAAAGATGTTAAAACTTGGCATAAGTTAATCTATTCCCCCTTTTTAATATTCAACTTAGTGATCTTTCAAAAGACTTTTGTATATTCTTGTGTTGGCATCGAAAATCATATGAGAATATATTTAGTCTCTTTTTTTTTCATCGTCATATGAATGATGAACTAAAGACTTGTAATATTCTTGTGTTATATTGGAATGTATTCCTTTATTTTGGTCATCAAATAATTGATGAAACAAAGACTTGTGTATATTCTTTGTTGAGCACCAATTGAGACACTATAGTAATTTTTGATGTTGGAAGACCAAATGACATGATAATATATTCTTTATTTTCAATCATTCGTTTTTAGATGAAACATGCATTAACTTTGATTATATGCGAGAAATTGTGTAGCAGTATATATTTTTGTGGATGGACGAACACTAATTGCATAGAATTTGTTTATTTTGTAGTATTTTATTACTCGATTGGTGCAACAATGATTATTGAGTGGTTAATGGATTGATCTTGATAATGCATGTTGTTAATGGGCTCTATTGAACTCAAAGAGCATTAGGGCAGTGTTTTAAAAACCGGACCGGCCGCTCCGACCGGGTTAACCGGGAACCGGTCCCGAGCCCGGTACGATTTTTCACTTAGTCCGGGTGTCTAATGACCCAGTGCCACCCGGTAAAAACCGGTAAAACCAATGAACCAGTGAACCGGTAAAAATCGGTTCTAATCTTCTTTTTTTTTCTTTTTTTAGTAAAAAAGAATAAAAATAGGTAGTTTCAATTATTCCAAATATCAAATTAGTATCAAGATTGTTTTAATTGATTCTAAAACTTTAAATGATCAAGATTCATTATTTGCAAACTTTTTATTTCAAGATTATTTTAAACGATCCTAAATTTTTGTTATCATAATAAATTAATACAAAATGAGATTGATTTGGAATGGATGTGTTAGATAACAGAATTTTACGTGATATATATGATATTAATATTATTTCTATTTATATTGCATTATTATTATTATTTTATATATATATATATATATATATGAGTCCAGTTTGATGACCGGTTTTTAAAAATGGTTCAATTGGTCGGACCAGTGACCCAGTAAACCAGTTATTGCTCCAGTTCGATGTCCGATCCAATTTTCAAAACATTTCATATGAGCAGACTTGGAGAATCCTCCTATATATATATGTGTGTGTGTGTGTGTGTGTGTGTGTGTGTGTGTGTGTATATATTGCCATTAATGTGAATTTGGAGTATATATATTGCCATGGATGTGTTGAATAACAGAATTGTACGTGATATATATGATATTAATATTGTTGCTATTTATATTGCATTTTTATTATTATTATGTAATATATATACATATATATATATATATATATATATATGTATGATTGGGATCATGTGGAAACCAATTCACTGTGTAGGAACCAGGAACCCACATGAACCTTTAGATTAAATATTTTGTATGGCCAAGATCATCGCATTAATTATATTATTAATATATTTATATTAATTGAAAAGGATTTTTTTGTAATTACTCACACCATCCTAAAATTCCACATAATTAAGTCAACTTATTCCAAAAATCAAGCTTTACAATCACACTTATACTCCAACTATATCCGATGTCAACGACGCCCTACGGGCCCAATCCGACCCAGACCTCGCTTGTCATCTTCCGCTGGACCGCCCAGCAGTGCCACTACAAGCACACCCACTCCACCTACCTCACGATGATCATGATCGCCGTCTTTGGCAAGCGCTACCGCATCGCCAAACCCTAATCGAGTAAGTAATCGCCGGCGCTTTACCCACAAGCCTCCCCCTGTTCAACATCATGATCAAATTCTGCTGCGGCCACAAATCCCTATTCAATCGGGCCTTCGACATCTACAAGAAAATGCTGAAATCCCCTGACGCCAAACCAAGTCTGGAAACCTACGCGTTGCTCCTGAACTCGCTCCTGAGGAGATTCGATAAGCTCAACGTGTACTACGTGTACCTCCACGGTGTTCGATCATTGTCCAAGTAGATGAAGGTGTCTAGTGTTATACCCGACACGTTCGTTCTCAACATGATCATAAAGGCCTACTCCAAGTGTCTCGAGGTCAACGAGGCAGTTAGGGTTTTCCGGGAAATGGGATTGTACAGTTGTGAGCCGAATGCGTATACTTATAGTTATCTGATGAAAGGGTTGTGCGAAAAGGGTCTGGTTAGTCAGGGGTTGAGTTTTTATAGGGAGATGAGGGGAAAACGGTTGGAACCGAAAATGAGAAAGGGACACGTATCTGATCTTGATTTGTAGCCTCGCGATGGAGAGGATGTTTGAGGACGCGATCGGGATAACATTTGACATGTTAGGTAATTCGATGTCGACTGATTTCTTGACTTATAAACCTTTGTTGGGCGAGATGTGTCGGGATGGTATGGGCGATGAAAAGTTCTAACTTTTTGAAGGGTTTAGGAAAAAGGTTTAGTTGTGTCTGATGTGCTTGCTTAGTTCAAATAGGTTTAGTTGTGTCTGATGTGTCGTTCTGACTTTCCAGCAGGTTTAGTTGTGTCTGATGTGCTTGCTTAGTTCAAAATTTGGATACCATCTGCGGTTGTTTGAATAAAATAATTACACAATGTCTTCATATTCCATGTCTTCTTGTAGATGAGTGTCTCTTATCTAGCTGCTTAAATTATTAGTACAAGTTTATTATGCAGATGAATGAATTTTGACTTACCAACGAGAATTTGAACTTGCTGCTTGCCGAAACCAAAAAAGCATACTAATGTAAAAAAATTCAAGTTCAAGAAGCATACTAATAGAAACTAATTATTCAAATTCAAACTCCAAACTCCATACCAATGTATGCATCTAACAATATATGGTTCTCAATCCTAGAAAAACAACAACAATAATAATAAAATAAATAAATAAATCTCAAGAAGCATACTATCGGTTATCTTCTCAATAATGAAACAGCATCGAGATACAAATACACGACATGCGAAACAAATATCTCCATTCTTCTCCAAGACAGACAGATAATTATATATAAGAAATCTGGTGGAGCACCCTCCAGTCGACGGCCCGGGTCGATCTCTCCTGTATGAATTTCTGCAAATTGCCGCCAGATAGATAATTGTAAATAAGAAACATCTCCGTCTCACTCGCGTGGTAGCCAATTAGGGCTACGAGGTTCAGGTGTCGAAGCCTGCCTAGAGTTTTGATCTCGGCGTCGAACTGGAGAACGCCCTAGAAACATCTAATGGCACCAAAACGCCCGGCGTGATCTCGGCCTTGTACGACGCCCCGAACCCGCCGTTTCCAATAAAATTGCTGGTGTTTAAGTTCCCCGTGGCCAGGCAGTTGCTTCGTTTGCCTTCGGGGTATAATCTCAGGCCGGTTACAGGCCTTTTACCTACATCAACCTGAAATTTGTGCCAATGGAAACATATTCAAGAGATGGTTTTAACCATGAAACAAATATTTAGCATCCTACTATTGAAAAAATAGCATTACAGTCATGAACTTACAGCGAACAACAGAAAGTGCAAGCTCAATGTCAAACACACATATTAGAAATATAATACCAAACAAAACATCACTATAATATTTATATTATACCTAGGCGCTTAGAATGAACAACAAGAAATGCTAGTTTATAATATGTATGTTAAAGCATATAGAGGGCTTCAATTAACACCATAACATATTTTAGAAAAGATAACCCAAATACAAGCAGCATCAAGAAAATAATAATTAAGCACTTGAGCATATAAATACATATATAAGCATCATCAAACACAAGTATTAAGCAATGTCAATGCACATAATTAGCACTTCAAAGATAATTAGCACAAATCACATATTTTTAGCATACTGTATAGCATTACTGTGAATAAAAAAATTATCCAAGAATCTTAATTTAGAACATCGACACTACTTAGAATGACTTTATAACCAAATTAGCAAACAAAATTACAACAACTACAAAAAATTTAACCAAGAATCTTAATTTAGAACATCGATACTACCCAGACTCATCCATTTAGCATGCTCCAAACCCTAATTAGCACATCAACTAATTATAATACATATAATTAGCATGCTCCAATCTTCTCAGCAACTTAAATACATATAATTAGCATATGTTTCTTTAGCATGCTCTAATACCCTTTTTAGCATTTCAGCTACTTAATACCAACAAGCTCAATCTTCTCAACAACTTATATACATATAATTAGCATAGCAGTCAAACTAACACATAGGAGCAATTGATTAGGTCCAAGTTCGACGATTTTGAAAAATAAATACATGAATAGATAAATTTGGGTCTTTTGGCAAACCCTAATTTTTCGAACTCTAGAGTGAAGAAATCATTTAAAAAAATACAGCTACTAATCAATTAACAAAGCACCACCACAATCGAAAGGACGGATCGTAAAATCAAGGTTACCTTTATTTCTTGGGGGTTTAGCGTGGTCGCGGTCGTTTCCCATCGCCACAGGTGTAGGTGCTAGTTGATGGTTTTTGGGTCGCTGGTTAAGAGTTGTAACCACACATGAATTCAGGGGTTTTATGGCGGATTCTTGATTTTGCTTCAGAAGAGTGATTTGGAGAATCCCGTCTATGGTTATGAGAGTTCTGTCTGAAATCCGCGAATAATTCTCGGAGAGGATCTTCAACTGATTTTGGGGACTATGATAAATGTCGAAGATACCCTCTGACAGCCATAAAACAATAGCGCGTGTAATATAATTGATATACCTACCTTATATATAACAGTGAATTAGAGTCGTTTGATTAATAAATTTTAATGACTAAGATTGGTTCTCAGTTCCCACACAGGGCACGGTTCCCACAAGATCCCACCCCTATATATATATATATGAGTCCGGTTTGATGACCGATTTTTATAACGGTTCAATTGGTCGGACCAGTGACCCAGTAAATCAGTTATTGCTCCGGTTCGATATCCGGTCCGATTTTCAAAACATTGCATATGAGCAGACTTGGAGAATTGTCATATATATATATATTGCCATGAATGTGAATTTGGAGTATATTAATTTTGTATTTGAAGATAACCGCAAGTTGACTTTTTGGAAAAAGAATCAAGGCAGCCTCCAATCTTGACTTTTCTTAGTACTTTTGGAAGAGCAATTCACAAGGAATCTAGGGGCCACTATCTGGAGTAGGGAAAGCAAGAACCAACCACAACAAGTTCTTATTGTTTCTTATATTTCTTATAAATCAAAAAATAATGTTTTGTTATTCATCTTTAGTTTAATTATATGAACACTATGTGTGAGTAGTTTAATAAAATTCGGTCCTTGTGATGTTGAAACCTATAGATTGATTATGATCTAATTAATTCATGTAATATATATTTCATTCTTCATATGAAATTGTTTGTGTTATTCTATTTTATTTTCATGGTTATTTAATTTGTAATTTAGATTTTTGACCTATATTAGTGTTAGATATCTATTACTAGCTATATGACTACAATCCTTTATTGTTGTCATATATATTTCACTTTTAGCAACTAATAGTCGCGCACTATTAGGGAGAAAATATTTCTTAAGAAACTCACAGACAACTTAAGTGGATTAGCATCAATATGCTTATATAATAAGATGGGAACTGACAAACTTGCTTTAAGAAAACATACAACTGTGGATGTGAATCTGGATCCACGGTGACCTCAAATAAAGACAGAAAGATGTTATCAATGATGTTCTGAAAAATCAAAATCACTCACGAACCTTCTGCATAAGGAATCCAGCAACAGGAATCCAGCAACAGAGGGCTTCAAGTACTTGGTAACACCCTAGTTTGAAGCATCACAAGCCACATCAATTATTAGAACATTATTTAATAAATAAACCAACATAATCCTTTTATAAATCTAGCATCAGAATTCTAATTACGTGACATGCATAGACTTGATAAACTGTAAATAGAACAAAACTCAATAATAAGTTCAAATAGATCTGCGATTAAATTAAAAAGAAGAAGAAGAAGAAGAACAAAACTCAATAATAAGTTCAAATAGATCTGCGATTATAAATCTAGCATCAGAATTCTAATTACGTGACATGCATAGACTTGATAAACTGTAAATAGAACAAGACTCAATAATAAGTTCAAATAGATCTGCGATTAAATTAAAAAGAAGAAGAAGAAGAAGAAGAAGAAGAAGAAGAAGAAGAAGAAGAAGAAGAAGAAGAAGAAGAAGAAGAAGAAGAAGAAGAAGAAGAAGAAAGACTCGTTAAAACACTTACAAGGTGACTGGAGAGGATGACTTTAGCGCCAATGCCAATCAAGTAAGTGATTGTGGGGACGGCTGCCCTAGTTCTGGTATCATATGTACTGTTGGAGTTATCATCCAAGGGCACGTTCAGATCCACTCTACAAATCTAATTTAAAACCAAGATTATTCATGAAAAGTGAGAAAACAGATAAAGAAAATCCAAAGGACCCACTTCTGTTCCTCGATTTAGAATCAAGAAACACTTGCCTTTTAATGTGAAACAATTAAAACAAAAGAGTCAGGAGATGAGAATTAAAGCAAAGGAACATCACCATAATCCGAAGTCATGATATATCAAATTCATCAAATTCACATGGTATACTTGGTCTGCTTTGAAAATTAAAAATCAAAGGAATTTTCAACAAGCAATGTCCTACTGGGAACTCAAATGTTCACTAATACAATAATATTTTTCCAAGTCAAATTCTCAAGATTGCATTGGCATTTCGAAAACAGAACATTTCTAACAAAAATTAACTGCTTAGTTATAATCAAAACAACAATGAAAGAATTAACTCACAATTCCAAGACCAAGCTCCATTTTTCCAGGGCATAAACGATCTGGAGTCACTTGAAATATTCATCGGAAGCTAAAGCAAGACTAGATCAACCCAAATTTCAAAAACGAGATGGAAATTGCAGAAAATGCCAAGAAATGGTGTATTCCAAAAAAACTGAAATCGTGTAAAACACTAACACGAACTCACCTTTTTGATGATTTTTTTGTGAAATACCTTAAATGCCCTTCCACCTTAGGCTTGGAACAGGGGGTGTCATCGGCGACAATGGTGGTAGCTGCTGCGGAAACCCTAATTGAGCCATTGGCGAAAAAGGAAAGCCGGGGGCCATCATTCTGTACGGTGAGCTCGGCGATGGGATGCACCCAAATGGAAGCGGTGACAGATGCATCACCGGGATAGGAGCACAAGATGCGAGAGGCTGCTGCGTCGGCGGCTATGGAGGAGCAGATGAAGAGCCGGAGGGGTTCTAGAGGAACCACAAATAGAATGAGACCGAAGACTCCGTCGGCCGCATCGGCAAGAAGAGCGGCGGTGGCCGTTGACCGAACTTGTTGTGCGGAGGGCCACCAATCGGCGCGACGTCGTTCCACTGCGCGAGGGAAGAGGCGGGGTTCTGGAGGAACCGCATGTAGGGAGGATCTGGGTTATTTGAGTAGGGTGGTTAACTAATGCACAAAACCTAATTCGAGACGTCGTATGCTAAAATGCTCATTAGCTCGGCTAAAAGGACGACAAAGATGTCTTGACAAAGAAAGTTTAAGATCAACTCCCGAAACCTAAAAGTACTAGGTAACCCTCCAAGTCGCTCCCTCGTCCTTGCCCCGGCTAAGGTCTTATCCACGGTCGAACCGTTAATCGGCTCCCTACTAGCCCCGATCGTCTACAACTCTCTTTAACAAACAAAATCTAAAAAAAAGAAAAAGAGGAGTTATATTACTTAGTAACTACAAGAATTTATAACTTATCCTTGTTTATTCATCATCATTTTTTTTTCTTTTTTTTTTTTTGGATTATTTTTTTCTTCTTTTCTTCTTTTTTTTCTTCCTTTTGTTTTGGTACCCTAGGAATTCCTAGGGTACCAAAACAAAAGGAAGAAAAAAAGAAGAAAAGAAGAAAAAAATAATCAAAAAAAAAAAAAAGAAAAAA
>BMAC01000266.1:148584-202002 GCA_014905375.1 Phtheirospermum japonicum | reverse complement strand
ATAAGGTACTTAAATACAAGATATATACAAAGATAAATCAACGGCTCCGACCACTCATTGCTACTAGCAACTTACAATGTTTTCGATCGAGCACATGGAGCAATCGACGAATCCAAAATACAAAACAAAATCATATAGAGAGTGTTCGACGACGAGGCTAGTTGAGGCACTAGTTCTATATGAGCTCAAGGATAGCACGAAGTTAAAGCCGAACAAAGTTCCCAACAAGTCAAATTACCTAAGTACACTAAATCCGATCGAAAATCTAAACTTCCTAAGCAATTCATCAAAACCGCGTCACATCGCCAAGGATCCAAGCAAAAATAACACACACGCTACTCAAATTAACACAAGCAAGCATGCATTAACTTAAAAACCAAAGACGAACCCTAACCTACCACCCCACACTTAAAACCTAGCAATGTCCTCATTGCATATTAAGCTAGAAAGCGGTAAAAAGTGTAAGGGAAAAGGAAACACCCCTATCTCCAAGCTTGTGGTGACGCGGTCGTGCGTAAGTCCTCTCCGGAAGTTGAGGCAAGCAACCTATACGAAATGAACAAACGGGGGGTTTCAAAAACAAAATACGAATTGAATTTTCTAATTTCTTTTTTTTTGGATTTTCTCTTTTTCTCTTTTTTTTTCTTTTCTTTTTTTTTAAAAATTGGATTGCCTCCCAATAAGCGCTACTTTAACGTCTATAGCTCAACGGTTTATACAAATTACGCTATCCGGGATCCAAGAAGAGGTGGCGATCGTGCCACGCCTTGGTGTTCTCGAGTAGACACACCGGGTGACACAAATCACCAAGGCGGGCAAGTCGAGCAAGCCAGAAAGTCAACACAACAAAAGAGCGGGCTTGCTTTGGTGGTCGGAAGAGGGAGTAGTCGACCACCCAAACGTGATCGTTCCAAAATGGGTCGACGTACTCATTCGCCTCCCCGACCGTCACCTCCACTCTCTCCCACGACCTCTTTCACCTCCACTTGGTCAAGTAGCAACAACGTATCGAGTGGCGGCAAAAGAGGCTCTAGTATCTTCACATCCTCCACAACCGGCACATCTTCATCATCCTCGCCAAAAGCAAGTAAGCTCGACATTCAAAGTGCCGTTGGAGACCCCTAAAGTGACTCCCCATGAATCTCCACTACTACGTCTTCAAGAAGCACGAGAGGGGTAATGTCGACTTCCGGACCATTCTCCTCACCTTCTAACTCCACCTCCTTGCACATCTCTTTAAAGAGATCGTCAAAACTCGAATTGCCATCACGAACCGTGGGAACCACCACATCAAAGATGGGCATCTCGTCAAAACACGGTCTCTTAAGCTCGTCCACTTCGTTGGCAATTTGCTCTACTTGAGTCTCCATGCGAGCAAGGCATTCATCCAATTGTCGAATCACCTCCACGAGCTCGGATGAGAGAGGCTCAAAGTTCGGGAGTTGGGTCATAGACGATTCTTGAAAAAGTGAGGTGTACGGGTCATCGTTCGAAGTATACGAACTCGAGGTGGGTAGGTCGTAAAGATCGTAGCTCAAAGAATATGAATCATGAATTTGGGGAGCATACTAGTCAAAGCTCGGGTAGGAAGAAGGCGGGGCGAGTTGAGCATATGGATTGTCAAAATCCGGATCATAAAGACCACGAGTCAGTGCATACGGATCCATGCTCGGGTTGTGGGGATATGAAATAGGTGGAGAATAAGAAGGGCTTGGGCCGGAATAATCGAAAAAGGGGGCCCATTCTTCACCGATTGAAACGTACGGGTCATCGTAAGTCGAGGGGACCCGATCGCTTAGGGGAGTAGTGTACGGATTTGGATACTCGGGAGTTTGGATATAAGGGATTGGATTGAAGATTTGGATATTAGGGTCCTCGTATGACAAACTAGCCCAATAGTTTGCCATCCTCGGCCGGATCAATCGAGCGGCGGAGGCATCCTTTGATCGTCGCGAGTGTGGGCGGACGGCATCGGGCTCCCCGAATGTGTACCTTGCAAACACAACACTCAACAGAGGATTACGAGCATCGAAAGTAAAATAAAAATCTTAACTAACTACCAACTAAAATAACAAGAGAGACAATTAAAAACACCTTTTGCCTTAATCTATCCCCGGCAACGGCGCCAAAATTTGATCGAAGAATTCTTAACACTCTAAGAAATCTTCTCCGCAATAGTACGGAGTCGATTGTAGAGTGGTAAGTTTTCCCGAGTCGTGTCTCTCGAGGATAGATATAATCGGCGGTTGGTAGTTTTAGTTAGTCTCATGTTAATCTAAATTAAACTAATCTACTCCTAAGAAAGCATTAATCATTGGGTTGGTTTGAGTTTTATGCTAAAACTTGAATTTAAAAGGAGACTTTAATTAAAATAAAGAGAACGAGGGTTTAGGGTGTTCGGTTCGTCTCCACGATTAATCTGTTTTTGCCGATGCACTTAATCCACAATTTGGGGTTGTCAATCCCAAATGTCGATCAAGTATTGAGGTCGTCAATCCCAATTCTCGACAAGCACCGATTAATGGTTCTAAACGAACCTAAACCCTAAACCCCTAATTTCTAAACAAGTTGCATCAAATACAAATTAAAGCTTGCAAATTGGAAGAGGAGAAAGGAGGGAGATTTAAGCATTTGAAATTGAAAATGGTCAAAACGCATTAAATTTAAGAGAAGTCAAATTGCTCAAAGAAGAAAGAGCCATTTGGCTTTTGAAAACCCAAGGTTTGTTTGGACAAATTGGGCAAAAAGCTTGAAGATGCAACAATGGAGTTTTTTGCTAAACAAGAAGATGAAAAACAACACAAAGCAATTAAACTTACATTAGAGAAATTGAAATGCAAAGAACAACAACATAAACTAAATCTAAAAGCCAACACAACTTCAACAACAACATTCAACAATAACAACACAAGTAAATAAGAGAAAGGAAACTACCAATTGCATTGAACTCGAAAATCCACAAATGAGAAAGCTTCAACAACACAAATGAAGGAGGTGTCACTCACTCCAACAATTGCTTCAAAACAACTAACTACCTACTAACTAACAACTAACTAACTAGCTAAACTAGATTAACTACTAAACTAAGTTAAAACTACACTAAGCTAGGGATTTATGAACTAGGGTTTACAAAAGCATGGTAAAGGCTTGGAGGAAATGGAGCAAGCCCCAAATTCCACCAAGGAGGGTTGGATAAAGTTGGATAAGGTTGGACTTATTTATACAAAAACGCAGGGGTAAAAACATCAAAAAGTGATAAAATCCCGAGCTGGACTGCGTCTCAGTCGATCGACTGAGGAGTAGTCGATCGACTAGGGTTCAGTCGATCGACTGCTTTCAAAAATTCTCCGAACACATTGGACTCCAGTCGATTTCAACCCCTCAGTCGATCGACTGACCGGCAGCTCCGGCTCGTTTTCTCGTTTCTGCTCCTGTCGTCCGCCGGTTGTCGATCCTCGGTCGCACTGTTCTCCCTTACTTTGCCTGTTCCAATCCGAGTCGAGTGGGATGCTACGAGCGTGCACGGGACCGCTTTGGTCATCCTACGTCCATAAATACAAAAACGAGTAAAAATGTACGAAAAACGACTAAAAATCGAACGAAGGCAATAAAAACCTAAAACTAGCAAATAGGTCAAAACTACTCCTAAAAGCCGTAAATGCAAGCAAAACACACGCGAACGCGACACAAAAAGGTAACAAAAAAGTGTACAAAAAAATAAAAATCAGCGAGTAGCAAAGCATATTACTATTTAGGATAGTACTTTCATATGAAAAGTGAATTAAAATATTACAATTGGTTAGATGAATCTATCGAGGGTGTAAATTGAACTTAGACCGGAGTTTTCTCATTATTTTTAATATCTTATTAATTTTCGTACGTGTTTCGTTTGTTTGAATTAAATTACTTTGATCTTCTTTACTTATTTAATTTGGTTAATTAGTGACAATTAGTTGGTTTATCATATTTGACCCCTTTTTATTATTATTTTAATTAACTACGAATAATCTCAAATTAATCTGCACTCCTTGTGGGATCGACCTTCTTTACCGTTATTATTATTTAGTGTACGGAATTTGAATAATAATAAAAATATAAAATTGATCGCGTAACAATGCGCGGTCAAATTTTGACACCATTATTAGGAAATGTATTCTTTATCTCGCAACAAGGCGTGGTATCATATGGTAATGTATTCCTTTATTCTGGTCATCAAATAAATGATGAAATAGAGACTTGTGTATATTCTTTGTTGAGCACCAATTGAAACACAATAATAATTTTTGGAGTTGAAAGACCAACTGACATGATAATATATTCTTTATTATCAATCATTCAATTTTAGATGAAAGATGCATTAACTTGGACAATAACATTTGGATATTATTTATTCAGGTTCTCCCAATTGCTACAAAATGGGTGGATCTTCATAATTTTTTAATCAATTCGAAATAGAAAATTAGGACTCAAATAAATTGGTGAGAATATGGCAAGCTTGTACCCGACTTCATAAATTTGTTTCTTCTTCAACAATTGTGGGGCCAAAGAAGTCGAAAAAGTCTTCATTCACTTGTTGCTTGATGGTCGACCTCGCATCGCGACACGACAAATTTAAGGGAAAATTGAACTTTTTGTCCCGTAAATTTGACCCATTTTGATTTTTATCCTGTAAATATAGACAGTTATAAAATTTTCCTATATCTTTAAAATCTTAGCGTTTTATGTACTGTAAATATAGATAGTTCAAAAATTGTCATGTAGTTTAAAAAATTTTCGCGTTTTTTGTTCTCTAAATTTTCGCGGTTTTATGATTTTAGAGGACATAAAATGCGAAGATTTTTTAAAATACAGGACAATTTTTGAACCGCCTATATTTAGAGGACATAAAACGCGAAAATTATAAAAATACATGATAATTTTAAAACTACCTATATTTACAGAACAAAAATTAAAATGAGTAAAATTTACGGGACAAAAATTACTATTTTCCCCAAATTTAATATTTATTAAATATCTTTGTAAGTATGCGTCGATCTCACGAGGAGTGTGAGTTAAATTGTAATAATTTTCTAATAATTGAAATAATAAAAACTACTAACGAAACAGGGACTTGTTGGTTAATTAAAATACTAATAATTGCAAATAATAAAAATAAACTGAAGATGTAAAAAATATATGGATAAATCAATATAAAGAAAGTTTCCGGTTCAAGATTCCTATAGCCTCAATTGACTAATCTAATCAATTGTGATTCTAATCATATTATATTTCCCAAATCACTAACACTAAATTACTATAGGCTCTTTTATTTGAATTTTCTCTTACCAAATAATAAACCAAAATAAGCTATTCAATTAAATCTAACTATTGAATAACCTTTTAAGCTAATTAGATTTAATGAAATAGTAGATTTCAAAACTAAGAAAATAGGTTAATTTAAGTAATAAACTCATAACTCGGTCTATTTAACTTAGTTTGTGTATACCTAATAGTGTGAATATTAGTTGTTACGATCAAATCAAACACGATAATATTTTTTGATTGAAGGTCTGATTCTAGATATAGACATTTAAAACAAATTAGGTGATCAAGTTAAAAAAGGTAAATAACATCATGATTAATTAAATAGAATAATATATAAAACTCTATAGAAATAATAGAAACTCGTCAAGGGAATTTATTAGAATATAAATGAATAATAGGGTTCAACATCTCCGTTGCTGGAATAAATAAAACTAACTATGAATATCATATATAAACATAAAGGCAAAGACTTGCGTTAGGCCAGATTAACGGGTCATGATCCGTTAGGCCATCTGACCCGATACCGTGATGTATTGGTTTTTGTATTGTAATGTATTGATTCTTGTACGTAAAGTATTAGTTTTTCATAAATCTCTGACCCGTGTTATGATTTATTGGTTTTTATACTGTAATATTTTTTTACCATGATGTATTGGTTTTTTTATTATAATGTATTGGTTTTTGCACTACAATGTATTGATGTGAAATTTTGGCCTAACGGATGATCCGTTAGTCCGGCCTAACAAGAGTGTTGCCCAAACATAAATATCATTATGGGTAAAAAAAGAAAACAGGATAGAAAATATTTAAGGTCTTAGCTACAAACAGTTGCACGCTACTCTTTCTGCTGTGTGGCTTCTGCCTTCAAAGAAGTCTCACAAGTATGTTGATGCCTTTTATTCCCTGAATTCACATGTATTTTATGTTGTTTTCTAATCTCAAAATTCACTGAGTATGTTCTCCCGAGCCGCTCCTTTTATCTCACATATATGGTGCCCCCTTTTAAAAGTCACGTTATATGCCCTTTTATAATTTAGGTTTACCTCTACAACAACTAAAAACATCCCTTGATGTATATGGGACTAATGTGAATGATGGGTTCAAATTTAATTACGAGTGAACGGGTCTTTTAAAAAACTGGACTAGTATAAGGTGACCCGATACTAGACCGTAGGAATGTTCATTATTCAAAACGGCACGAGCGGTCCAATGCTTCTTCCTCTAGCTGCAAATACGTCCTAAAATACTTCATATTAAACACAAAACATCACATATGAGCACATCCATAGAAAGAAATTCCAATGAAATTGATAAGTACAAAAATATACAAGTGCGACACAATTAAGCGCGTGAAAGTACAACAATAAACAATTATTTGACACATTTCTTGACTTATCAAAGCACATAAAGCGAAATAAAAAGTTAAGTGATTTTTTGTTAAGGTGATTCCATTTTTCACACACAAGTAACTCACTCACATTGCTCAAATGAATTCATCCAGACTCTAGACGGTATTATATTTCTTGTCACGAGTATATCATGTTTTGACCAAATTGACCATAATAGTTTGGAAATCTCATCCAAACTATGTAAAATCAACGTACTATAATGCCAACACACACCACCCCCCCCAATACTTGAAAGTTCGTCTTTTATCCATTGTTGTCCATGATCAAATATCTCTCCCTTCTTAGTATCAGGGTGCCAAACAGGAGGATCGTATGAGTTCGGCATTTAATATGTCAATCTTTCACTTTGGTTTACAAAAATTAAGGTCAGTAGGATCGTCTAAAGAGTATACATACTTAGAATGAAACGTTGGCCCTTATAGACTTACTACTTCCATAAATCAAATGTAATGTATGGTCTTGGTATTTCATGAGTAGGCAACTATTTCAACACCTCATATAATTTTTATGTAATTTTTGACTAGACTGTCCTTTTGGTATCCTCCACCGTACTATAATAAAGTTTTATTTCAACTAACGAGATATTCTCACACGACCTCCAACTTCAAGGCCCCCACAAAAACTCGCATTGACAAGTACACCTGAACAACGCATAAAATCTAGAATCAACACCCCATAAATGAATCATGAAGGTACTAATAATCATGCCCTTGATCCCTAAATCAAATTATTCCTAAATATTTTAACCAAAATTCTCGCAACCAATGGAAGTAACATTAATATTATAAACCAATTACCTCATTTGATAATCAAAAAATGCCACTTACAAGATAATAGCTTGTAATATTTATAAGATTTTTGATGTAAAATTACTCCAAAAGTCCGCAGACTACATATCATTCATGAGAAAAAAAACTCATTACACATTTTTCATTGATCATTAACAAATTCATGAGCAAAGTTGCAAACACCACACACATAATAGACCATTGACTCTCCTCAAAACTTAGACTTCTTCTTTTTATCAAGCAAACATTATGAAATAATAATCCTATAAATTTTAAACATGGGGCAAAAGAAAGGATAGAAATCACTCGTGTAAATGGCAGGAAAGTCTGTGAGGTCGGTGTAGGTTGGGCCATCGAGGTTTGTCTCCACCTCATTTTACGAGTACTTGGATAATGTGACTGTGATAATGATGCCTAGGTTGTGATGAGGGCCCCGTATTTGGTTCTTAACTTAAGATGTGAGGAAAAGATTTTGGCTTGCTTCTGCGTTTCTCCATTTTCAATATATGTAAAAAAATATTTTTTGAAATTAGGGCGCAAAGGTTGCCATGCTTGTTCAATTGATATCCTCAAGTTCTAAGATTATATTACTCTGTGCTACTCTTCATGACTAATTGCCAAAATTGAGGCGACTCTTATTATGTATATTCGGGAGTATCTTTGTTTCGCCCTGGAAAATTCCCACCAAGAACACGTGCCTATTCTTGGAAATGATCCTGACCTGCTTCACAAGAACACGTTAGAAATTATACCTCTCCGAATAATTCAAGTGAAGGTGCTCAGAATGTCATACCTTCCCTAGACTTGAGGACGAGATATTTATAACCCTCACTAGGTGGATCCTTTCCGAGATCCCAGAAAACAAAACCCGTGAATCTTGGGCCGTTAATTAGGATGACCTGATCAGGTAATTTTCCTCTGGGATGACTTGATTAGGAAGCTTCCTCTATGAAAGGCCAGAGTTAAATCAGTCATTGACTTTTCTCCCATTCCTGATCTGATATACATAAGTTCTTATCTAGGATTCGAGATCGGGTCAGGATATGTCTTATTGGGCCATAGGCCCATCCCTCTTGCTTCTTTCTCATCTCCTGAGGAATTAATTCAGGTCTAATCAAATAGCTTTATGACTTGCCCTCCGATTAGGTCGGGTAAAGATAGGCCGTACTAATCAGTCCCCCCTCCCTGAATTGTTGGGGTGAGCTGTAACACCTCGGATTCTAACCCAGCGATTGGGATCCTCCACACGTCTCCTCGAGTACTATACCCTGACATGCATTAAATGTACGGATCCTGCCAAATTATTTTTTTCCTAAGAATTTGTTTTCAAAGTATATCGTTTCCCTTTTTTTGCGGTTTATTCAACTTTCTTCATTAATAATTGCTTGTTTCTCTCTCAAGAACTCCTACATTTTCTTTTCCGGTCAGAACTTTCCTCTATCCTTAAAACAAGTTACTTCTCCTATTCTTGCAGATTTTAGTAATGTATTCTTCTTCTTCTTCCTCGATAGATTTATCATCATCGTCTGCGATGCCATCTGCGGCGGCTTTTGGTGAATAACCTCATCCAATCCCCCGTGATGGATGGGACAACATTATTTCCACCATTAGCGATAGAACCCTAAGAGAGATACGGTCCCAATTCCCAATTTCTGATGAATTCTCTTTCACCGATCAAGATTCCGGTGAAAGAGCATCTCAGCCGCCACTGGGCCATTTAACTTTATTCATTGAGTCTCCTTGTCCTTCCTTTCATACTAGAGGTGTCTCAGATGTACTGAATTCCGTTACATCAGTTCGTGCCTAATGCCTTTAGGATAATAATATGATTTCATCTGGGGGCGCAATTTTTTGGGATGGTACCCATAACCCACCTGTTTTATTCCCTTTTCCAAGCGAAGATCTTGTCCTATGGCTTTTTCTACTTATCAGCCCGAACTGGGGTCCGATTCCTTATTGGGAACCCCTCCTCTAGCAAGGCCTGGAGTAAAAAGTTTTTCTTTGTTCATTGATCTGGCGATTGGGGTTTCCCACCGATGATCATAGGTGCCCTTCCAGCTCAAGTTCATTTATCCCGAGGAGATTGCCTCCTACTTTGAAGAACACCATTCGTTTGCTAAACCAAAACATCTTTCACCTAACCAAACTCCTCACATCGTCTATCTTGAACTTCTTCAACTCCCGAGAAGAGACTGGACCCTTGACTTCTGAGATTGGTATACCAAAAGGGCTCACCAACTCTTCCTCTTTATTATTTTTTCATACTTAGGAATTTATCATCATTTCTACAGATTCCCTTCTCCACTTTTTTCTTTTTTTAATTTATCATCATTACATTATGGCGAATCTCCCTTCCAGTTACCACGATGAAGAAGAGGATGGCAGCGCATCTCCAGGGAGCCTCACCCAGCATCGAAAAGGGCCGTGTTAGAGAACAATCTAAAGCTGCCGGATCTGCCGAGCCTGGAGTTCTGGCCAGGCTAGAAGGAACAACCCGACCAGAGAAGCCCGTCAGCCATGACGTCGACCTGACCATTCACTCTGATTCTGAAGACGAGCACGCGCTTGCTACGCGCAAGTGCACCCGTACTGGAGCTTCTTCCACGGATCATCCGTGTTGGACTTCTCTAGGGAGGTAGCGGTCCACTTAATTCTAGGGCAATGCCCCTATGTGGATTGTCTTTTCTTAGATAAGTGGAAAGACCACGAGATGGTGGAGTCTTTTTTGCCGGGACAAGGCTAAGATCATTATCTTACTACTTTGCTTACTCCCTTTCTGCTTCTTAGTTTTCATTATACTTATCTTTTCTCTTTTCCTTTTCTTTCCTTTCTCTCTCTCTCTCTCTCTCTCTCTCTAGGCTGCCATAAAGAGGGTCGTATTGGTGGCACAGGCTCAGGGTTCCTTGATGAATATCAAGCTGTCTAAGGAGCATGCGACCCTGACCAAAGAACACGCTGCCCTAAGGGAGAGAGAGAAGAGATTGATCATCCGTTTGAAAGAGAGGGGTGCTAAGATGGAGGCAACCCAGATCGAGCTGCAGAAAGCTCGGGAAGGGGAGAGAAGAGCACAACCTGAAGCCTTCCTCCAGGCGGAAGAGGCAAAGGAAGAAATTAGCAAAGCTCGAGCTATGGGTCAATTTGAGGGGGGAGATGAATTCTTAAACTCTGGAGAGGAACAGAGGCTCATCCAATGACCTGAGATAAAACCAAGCGGGCCTTTCTCCATTCGTCCGAGCTGTACGACCTCCTCGCGCTTGAGACTGAAGATTTTTATCACTTTGGCTTAGATGATTAGGTGAAATAGTCAGCAGAGAACCCCTCCACTTCCTTTGATCATGTTACCCCTTTGAAGGACCCTCCTGAGCCCAAGAGCTTTATCCATGTCGAGGGGGATGAGAATATTCACCAGCTTGTGGCCCCTGAGTTTGCAGAGAACGTTCTTCATACCTTTCGTGCTTCTTCATCAAACTCCTCTCCCCCCCCCCCCCTCCTTGAGCAGTCGATGACCTTTGACTTACCACCGACTGTTTCTTCTCCCACCTTTGCCAACTTGGAGAGCTTCAGAGCGGAACTCAATTTGAGAAAGACTTCGGAGAAGTTCCTAGGGTGTCCGAGAAGATCGGGGGAGAGCTGAGTACGAAAGATTATGGGGCTTAGTCTAGGTGTCTGTTCGGGTTGTTTGTAGCTTGATCTATATTTTGTTTTTGGCTTGTATTGGACAATATTCTTTGTTTGTTTCTGCTTTTTGTCTGTTATGCTCTAGGGTTTCCGTAAATGTAAGAAGCCCTAGTACTATTGTACCTTCCTCTTTCTTTATATAACCAACTTCTTTCTTGAGAATTTTTATCATGGCTCCATCCTTACTTGAAAAAATTGATATTCTGAAGAAGAAAAATCTCGCTTTATTCAACGAAAACCTCCTACTCTCCGAAGAAAATACCAGTCTTCGTGAAAAACTTTCGCAGCTACCCAGAATTCTGGACAGAACGAGGAAGAAGAAATGCCATTACAAGCGCGAGTGGGACGAACTTCGCCAGTTAAATCATCAGCTTCAAGAGTAGCGGGCTGATCTGCTCGAATCATTATGCCACTTTACCACTGCTGCTGGCGATACTCATTCTGAGACCGAGCGGGCGGATAGGTATCGCCTCCGCCTTCATGAGACCGAGCGAGAGCTGTGGCGCATCCAATGGGTCTTTTTGCAAATTATGTATCTGTTCAGTAAGGTTGGGGTTGGTCTTGCTGGAAGTGTCACTGTCCAAGCCAAAAAAGCTCTCCTCCTCATTCTGAGCTGGAGTTCTGGTCCTGCGTTGGGTGGTCCATCCTGGCTCTGCCTCCGGCAGTGGAGTTACTTTAAGAGGGGGTGTTGGAATCTTGACGAATTTCTTTTCCACGGCTTCCTCCACCGCTTTGCCGATGAGGTCATATATTTATTGCAGGAAGGTGTCATTCAGCAATCCCCCCTCAGCATGTGCCGTTGCTCCCTGAGGAGGTTGCGGTGTGCTTCGCCTAGCTGTTGCCGATGGCACTACCGCCTCCGGAGCCCCCATCGGTGTTGTAGAACTTGGTGTACCGCTCAGATCCGCCACGAGATGTCACCTGAATCCGTCTGATTCCATGATTTTGTCTCACGTCTTAGCTTGGTTCCACTTTTCCCAAAGACGCATTGTTTTGCCCTGGAAAATGCCCACCAAGAACACGTGCCTCTTCCTGGAAATGATCCTGATCTTCTTCAAAAGAACATGTTAGAAAGGACCACCAAGGGGATATCTAGTGGAAACCTTTCTGGTGATTAAGTAAGTTAGGCGATTTTTATATCGGAATAATTCAAGTGAAGGTGTTCAGAATGCCATAAATTTCCTAGACTTGAGGACGAGATATTTATAACCCTCACTAGGTGGGACTTTTCCGAGATCCCAGAAAACAAAACCCGCGAATCTTTGGCCGTTATTTAGGACACCTGATGAGGTTATTTTCCTCTGGGACGACCTGATCAGGAAGCTTCCTCCATGAAAGGCCAGAGTTAAATCAGTCATTTACTTTTCTCCTATTCCTGACCTGATCTCCATACGATCATATCCAGGATCAGAGGTCTGGTCAGGATATGTCTTATTGGGCCATAGGCCCATCCCTCTTGCTTCTTTCTCATCCTCTGAGGCATTAACTCAGGTCATCCCAACCAGGTCTACCTAAATCGCTTTATGATTTGCCCTTAGATCAGGTACAGATAGGTCGTACTAATCTCGTACCGTACACCCATTAATACAATGTAGATGTACATTTGTACGATTTATCATACCTCTTACATGTTCATTTATATTTTGAAGATTGTAAACTTATCAAATTGAAATTTATATTTATACATTGGAGATGAGTAAGATATATATATATATATATATATATATATATATATATATATATATATATATATATATATATATATATATATATATATATATATATGGATTTATGAAAATACAGACTGATATTTATCATAATGGAAAGAACTTTTATCACAATGGAGATGACATTTATCAAATAAAACATGAGCATTTTTATTACAACAAATGTAAACAATTTTATATTCGTTACATAATATACACTTATCATAGTAAAGATGAAAATATATCACAACAAATATTATGATTTGTTTGATGGAGATGAACATTTATTACATTGAAAAATGTTCTTCCCTCTCATGTGTATAGTATAGCGTACATCCAGCTGTACCTAATGATTGGTCGAACTGAGGTGAGTGGGACTCTTTAGTTTCTTTTCATTTGGTCCACACTTATTTACTTTTTCCAACTCGGGCTTTAACATAATGTCCCTCTAAAGTCGTGGAGATGTTATTGCAAGAAAGACTTTGCCACCTTTGGTTGAAAAAAGTGGATTTACCCTCCTTGGGAAACTGAATAGGGCGAGTTCCAACCCCTACACAGACCTACTTCTCAAGGCTTTCTCATCTACGTGCTGGGCTTGTTGAACACGGCTTCAACATCAGCTGCTCCTGGGGCAACAATAACAATTGATTTTTGGGTGCACCATGCATTTGACACTCATTTCCTTTTGTGTGATGGTACAAACGTTATTTGTGCGATGATATATATGTATGTTATGTACGATGGTATATGAGTGTTATATGTGATAAATATGGTTGTTAGAAACACAGATCTTCCCATCAAAGTAGTCGTCAAGATTTGTCAACGAGAAAGTTTTAGCGACCACCATCGAAGTGGCCATAAAAATACGGTCAATTAGATATTTAAGAACACAAAGAATCAATATACCATTGCACAAAATATCATATTTCATCAGATAAAACAACATATACCATCACAACAAGAAAGTGTAAGTGGCCGCTGTCGAAGTAGCCATCGAATTCGGTCAATGAGATTCTTAGGCACACAAAATATCCATATACTATCATAGAGAACATCCATATAAATCACACTAAATATACATATGATATCATATATAATATACAAGTGTAAGTGGGCGTCGTTGAAGTGGTTGTCAAAATCCAATTGAGTAGATTCTTAGCGCACAAAATATCAATGTATCATTGCAAGAACATTCATATATCTCACAAAACATTTATATACCATCGTACATAACATACATATACCACCACACATAAGGAATCGGGTGCAGCATGCTTGGTGCACCCGGGTCCATGGTATAATTTGTCAAATTTGTGGGCTTCAACCTCCTTCATTTTCTAGTCTCAATCACATTACTAGCTAGACCTGTATGCAACACTTATGTACATGGTACAATTCAATGTTCTTAAATCAAGTGTAATTTGTGAAAATAATAATATAATATAATATAATATAATTAAAAAAATCGATGGGTTGCCTCCCATCCATCGCCTTGTTTAATGTATTTGTCTCAACATGATACTTCTCTTTCAATTTGTAGCCCAAGAAAGTTTTGACGGAGGTCTCAAAACAAGTGAAAACCCCACGACTCAAATCTCTTTAAACACCCCTTATCATAATTAGATGCTTAACTGGATATTTTCAGCTTGGCGGTAACTCTCATGGAAAATGGGGAACACAGTCTCACCCATTATCTCCTTCTCAACCCATTCTAGTGTACTCTCATTGATGCAATATTCATTTACGGGTTGTTTGTTCTAGGACTCCCAATACCAGGATTGGGATTCCGAATTCCAATCCTAGTTTATTTTACGACTCTAATTTTCAATCCACAACCAACCATTTCTTACATCTAACCCCACACTTATCTCCTTTATCACATCATCATTATATTTAAAAAATTAAATATTACTAAATACAATAAAATAATACACTATCATTCTAATTTTCAATCCACAACCAACTATTTCTTACACATAACCTCACACTCATCTCATCATCATTATATTTAAAAAATTAAATATTACTAAATACAATATAATAATACACTATCATCCACTTTTCGACATGATTTAACGTCAAATACAATATAAAAATACATTACCATCCACTTTCCAGACATGATTTAACATCTACAGTAAAAAGTAAAGGATTCTGAATCTTATAACAAATAAAGATTCTTACTATTTACGGAATTCTGAATACTAGAATTCAGAATCCCAACGGAGCCTAGTCCAAATAGCCCCTTAAGAACTTGGATTATCCTGTAATTCTTTTAATTGTTTCATGCAAAGAGAAATTAATCTTGACATTATTAAAAACGCCACGTGCATGCTTCTCTATATCCTTTTTTGCTGCTCCTTTTACTCTGGAGTTAAAGGGAAGTGATTCTATTATGAGTGGAACAAGGACAGGCGGAATATCATGTTTTCAAACATCAGTAGGTCGGGTATTGGGGGAACCAATACCTGACTAATTTGTCTCCATTTTGGCTTTGACCCCCTTTTCCTCATCTCCTAGCCCCTTTATTGACTTCTCAGGTACTTCAAGTGTCTTCCCATATCGCATAGTGATGACTCTCACATTTCTCTAATTTGTTTTGAGTTAATAAAATATATCATCGCTCGTTTATGTGTCTGAACGGCTTATGTGCTATGCCAATTGGCTAACTTGACACTCCAAAATTTTTATGCTAGCCATATTATTTTTCTAGAATCGCAAAACGTTAGAAACCAATATTTTCATCATTTCTTCCAGCAATGGACCAGAATTTTTTCAACCAATGTCTCAGGATAGTATGGGCCTTGCTGTTGGAAGTGTGATCCGTTATTCTTAAAGGGCTGCAATGGTATTGGATTTACATATGGAGAATTCAGGTAATGGCTCCAACCACAATCATTCTCGTCAAAGTATGAACCAAATAAGGTTTCTCGTAGATTTATATGTGACGAGTCACTTATCAACCTAACCATTCCAAAATATGCATCATGAGCATAAAATTGATGAGAGTAAACTATTTTCCCAAAATCGTCATCTACATTGCCAAATGCGCAAAAGTCTTCTTCTCCACGCATGTATTGGGCGACCTGATATCCTGCAAACTATAAAAATTTGCCCAAAAAACAGGTATAAGTTGGCCTTGTACAATTGACAACACAATATGAAAATAAGGAAAAAAAAAGGGGAGGGAAAAAATGATTAAACTAATATAAATAATATAAATTAGAAATAATAATAATAATACTAATAAATAAACTCCTACTCTAATTCCAACTAATACTCAAAAATCAAAATTTAAATGTGCCACTTCTAACAATGGCTCAGATATTTGACTGTCCATTCCGATGCAAAAAGTTTAATCAACCTAATAAACTCTTGGGAATTTTATTTTGCCCCCCAATCTATGCGATTTTTTACATATTGTCCCCGAAATAGTTTTTGTTCCACTTTACCCCCTGATGTACAATAATTTTCAACGTTACCCCCTAAATTTATTTCCGATAGAATATTCCTTCTAGGTTCCATCGACGAGCATTTGGGGGGAAAAGTGTAAGAACCTTATAGTTTGAAAGTTTGGGGGGCAAATTGCAAAAATCTTATATTTGGATGACAAATTAAAATAATATTAATATTAATTTTTTATGTAAAATTATTATTTTTATTTTATATATATATATATATATATATATATATATATATATATATATATATATTCGTGAAATGATACCATAGTATTAGTAATATAGTTAAAACGATATTATATATATATATACATATATAATAATCGTGAAATGATACTATAGTAATTTGTAATATAGTTAACAAGATATTTTTAGAAAATTATCATATAATATAATTATAATTACACTTGGACACAAATATTAAAGCCATTTTTTCATTTTTCCTCTATGTAATATGGTGATACAATCTTATATATATAACAATGTACTTGTGATTAATATAATGTTTAATCACACTTTTTATACAAATAATAATATCGAATAATAATCTTATTTTTTCGTATCATAATATTAAAATGCATATATGAAATACACCTTTATTTTATTTTATTCAATCATAATACATAATAATATATTATTATCTTATTTAGGCTAATAATTTGCATAATACTTAGTCGTGTTTCATATTTAATAATATAAAAGATGTATTGATAACATTTATATTTAGAAAATTATAAATATTAATTGAATATTTATGGTGATTTTTTTTGGTTTTTTATATCTTATTCAAAGCTTGGGAAGGGGCAGCGTAGCGGCGGTTGACAGCGATTCAGTTTGACCGTGCCACTCGACCACGGCTGGAATGGACTGAAGGTGGCGGCGGTGGCGCTCGAACGCGACTATGGGGGTGACCGAGAGTGGCTGCCGATTTGGTTCAGGGGATTTGGTGGCTGGAGAAGTGTTGGCTTCGGTGGTGACCAGCGGCTTGGCTCGGGTCTGATCGGTGAAGCCCTCTCCTCCGTCGATGGCTCGACGAACTAAAAATTGGTGACGGCAGTTTGGCTCATGGGTTTGCCGGCTTGTTCTTCATCGGCCTCTGAAGGTTGGGGGTGGCGATCCGGATAGTCTTCGTGGATTGGCTGACTCTGAACTTGGTTGGACAGGGGTCAAATTGGGGCTGTTGTGGCAGTATGCCATGGCTATTGGGACGCAGTGGTTCATCAAGGGGGTGGGTCCGGTGGTCGTCTTATTGGTTCAGCCGTTTACGCTTGAGAAGGATGGTGGTTCGGTAACAAGTCTGTGGTTAGTAGTGATTGATGGTTTGACAGGGCTTTACGGTGTCGTGATTAGGAATTGGTGGCCGGTCTACTTACGATGGCTACAGGGGAATCGGGATTAAATATCTTGGTTGTTTCATTCAAATCATAGAAAAACAAAGATTGGTTTAAATGTTGCGGTGTGTACAAAAAAAAAACAAAGGTTGACCTATTTTTGGAAAGTTAGGGTTGTAGTTTTGTGAAATCAGACTAAGTTGTTGGGTTTTAATGGATTGGGCTTTGGTAAAATAAAATAAAAATGTAATTGGATTTGAATAATAGTCTTAGCGGACTTGAAACAAAAGAATATAATAAAAAAAAATATTTGACTTAACATAATAAGAAAATAAAAACTTGGGCGTTACATAGGCGATACACGTATTTGTCTTGTGAATTGAGGGTCTTACTCAACTCGACTTTCAACTTCTTTTGTATACTTCTTTCTCTTTAACTTCACTTACTTAGGTCTATGATAAATTTTCTAAGAGAGAACTTTTTTTTTTTGCCTCCTAAAGTATCTTGAAACTTGGACTTTACCTCCTGATCTATTTTTTCTTTTAAATTACCTCCTAATGTTTGTGTTTTTTCGAGATTGCCTCTTAAAGAAAAATTCAGGCAAAAAACACGATGGACGATGCACGTGTGTATGCAACGTGCCTGTCAGCCATCGTGTTTTTTGCCTGAATTTCTCTTTAAGAGGCAATTTTAAAAAAACACAAACATTAGGAGGTAATTTAAAAGAAAAAATAGACCAGGAGGTAGAGTCCAAGTTTCAAGATACTTTAGGAGGCAAAAAAAAAAAAAAAAATCCCATTTTCTAATATACATAAATTGCAAGTGGAGAGCCAGTAAATGTGGGCGCAATCAAAAATAGTGGAAAAAATCAAATTAGTGTCGCCTTATAAGTAGCGTTTTAAACTCGAACCGCCACAAAATGTACAAAAGTGGCGGGTTTTACATATAAACCGCCTCTTATGTAAAAAAAAATAAAATAAATCACTCGAGTGGCGGTTATTCTTTAACAACCGCCACCAATAATAGTAAAAGTCGCGGTTGCCTTTGGGAGCGACTCTAATAAAAAAACACGGGTAACGGTTAGTAAAGAAACTCTACAAATAATGTTCTTTTCGGGTGGCGGTTCTTCGAAAAACCACTACTTATAATTGATGGTTTATTGGTCACGGTTCTTAAAAAACCCGGGTTGCGGTTTCGGCCGAAATGCTTCTAATAATGCCCATCCTGGTGTCGGTTGAATATCATAACCGCTACTTATACTCAGACCAGGATATGAGAAACGCAGCGGCCCCAAATTAGAATTAAAATAACCTTCAAATACTTATCCAGGAAAATGAAACCTTGAAGCCTGAAGCTAGGAAATTGAAACCTTGAGGCTGGGAAATTGACGCAGGGAAATTGAAGCTGGGAAATTGAAGCCAGGAAATTGAAACCTTGAAATTACTTACTTGAAATTTGAAACCCTGAAATTACCCGACGCATACTCGTATGTTTACAGATTCCGTGTATCTCAAAAGCCGGGCTCTGGTCTGTAAGTTTTTACTGCTTCACTTCGATTTTATTCTTTTTCTTCATATTCTAGAGTTTCTCTTATTTGGATTTTTTATTTTAGGTATTTTGAACCTAAAACCATTGCTACACTGACTTGTTGCTGTCTTGCCCACCCGCACACCACCGTTCTATTTGCAGGTATCACATCGACTATCACTTTTTTATTTTAATTTGTGTTGGTTGCTACTTTTTGAGTAAAATTCACAAAATCTCTAAATCTTTTGCCATGTTAGCTGCAATTTTTATGTAGTCTTAATATATTATCTTTTTATTTCGTTTGTTTGTGCCTAAATTTAAGGTGTTTTGGGYGTGCGGTGAGGGTTTTTCGTCCGTTTCCATAGTCGTTGTGGATGTAAGTCATATCCCCGTCGTTGGCGAGTTGAGTGCTAATTTTGATCACATTTGTTTGATTTTGTTTTTTTTTTAGCAAACAATAGATATTCATATAAAAGATGGGATAATTAAGAAAGGGTTGTTCCAGAAAATTCGTTACCTCTTCAATGTGGATGTTCAGATGAACAAACATCATAATATCTAAAATAAAATTGTTCAAACACTTAATGACAAAGTTTTGTAAGTTCTAAGAACAGCCAAACCACAACAGCAAGTAGTATTGACAAACGATGATAAGTTATAGCCTCCTTCCCCTTCGTCCACCCTTTCTCCTTGTGTTGTCGGTTGGATTTGGAGTCACATCCTCTATACGACCAATCTTCATGCCCGATCGAGCAAGAGCTCTGAGTGCAGATTGAGCACCAGGACCGCGCATCTTGGTCTTATTTCCATCGGTGGCGCGGAGCTTGATATGAAGGGTAGTAATACCCAACTCCTTGCATCTCTAAGAGACATCTTGAGCTGCAAGCATAGCTGCATAAGGAGAATTCATCCGTATCAGATTTTACTTTCATGCCACTAGTAATACGGACCATAGTTTCTCTTCCAGACAGATCAGTGACATGAATGAAAGTGTCATTGAATGAAGCAAAGATGTGAGCCACCCCAAACACATATTCTCCATTCTTAGTAGTGGGTACAAGAGTGAAATTTTTTTCCTTAGGCTCCCTGATCATTCTCTTTGACATGGCTTTGGCTGCGACTGAGGTAGGAGAGACACTTTGCTACTCCTCGACTGAGTGATAGTTGAAGCTTGTTGCTCTGTTTCCAATCCTGCATTTATTTTATAATTAATAAGATATATTACAAAGCATTTTGCTATATATATTAATATGAAAATTTAATATCTCATTATTTTCATTTTTATTACTTTCATCTTTGAACCCTCAACAATCAAGCTTGCACAATATAACCAGTCTTTATATATGGAGACCGAGCTTATAGGCTTGTTCTGCATCCAGCTCTTCAAAGGTGCTTTGATCTCTTGCTGCCAGTTGTTTATGACCATCAACTCCTGCATTTACCAAAAAAAGTAATTGTCATCTTTTGGTTGAAAAATGGTAATCTTTAGTATAACTTCATCGGAACCTGAAAGTATAGGGAGACGGGTACTTTAAATATCTAATTCTACTTCATAAATTATTTCACCGTACTTTAAGTTTTTACTAGAGTAAAATCACTTCCTGAGTTGAAAAGGACTAATCAAATTTAAACCTGGATACTTGAGTCCATGAAACCTGCGTAAACTTTTCCGTGCGCCACCTTTATGCACTTCACGCGTTTGTTCTTGAAAACGTCTTTAGCTTTCCTTGTTACATCGATATCCTAAAGGTAAAAAACAGCTTGTTCCAGGAAAAAAAACTTAATAACTAAAAATACCCCTTTCGCATTTATTCATATTTTAGTTATGTCTCCCTCAAGAAGGATGTATTTGTTGAGTAAATACAAAGCTCAAGAGGGTATTTGTAATTTTGAAATAAAATTGGGGTTTTTTTGTAATTAGGCCAAACTTCAGGGGTATTTTTGTAATTACAACATTTATTGTTTATCGAAGATACCTTCCATTTATGGCTTTGTGTAGTTGCAAAAACCAATTCACCCCAATAACCTACACTTCTAATGGACTCCTTTGTTGGTAATACTTCAATGCACTCGAGGTTCCTTTGGAGCATTTGCCACATCCACCGAAGAACAATTTTTTTAATTAGTAACTCTGTACACGAGAAAAGATGACTGGACAGAAAAGATGAAAATCGATTACCTTAATTGTTTTGTCAGAAGATCCACTCAGAAGGTAGTTACCAGGTTCATAGAGTGCAAAGCATGTAACAGCCTTTTTGTGCTCTTTTATTTATTAGACAAGTGTGGCTGTTCGTCCCTTTATGTCCTAAACCTGTGATTTTCAATCCATTTTCATTAAGTTAGTGTTTGAAAACACCTATATAAAAGTGATTGTCAGCTTTTTGCTAAAGAAAAAAAATCATCTTGTGTTAGAAAGTAGACTGGGATTTGGAAAACTACATTGTTTATATTGTGCAGTGTTCTTGGTCTAATTAAAATGGATCATTAGGATGGGGTTGTTTGGCCAGATATATTGTATGTATGAAAAATGAAAAACAATGAATACATAAGAAACGAACAATGAATCTATATAATAAATATGAGCTTTGTATGCATGTTTTTTGTGAATTTCTTACTCATTATTTATCATCTTTCAATCTTCGTATCAATTATTCGTTTATAATTTATGCATTATTACTTGTAAATCACGTAGCCAGCTCACCTATAACATAGTTGGGTTATTATATGGAGTCCCAGTTAAGGCCCAAACTTGGATTGGCTTGCCTTGTGAAAAATGGCCCATTTGAGTTGGTCTTGAATGTTATAGTCAAAGTAATATTTCAATATACAACAACCAAAAATAGAAAGAAAAATAAATACATTTATCCAGCAGGCAATTTATACCATGTCAAGTGATGTGATGAAAGTGAATTAATAATTTTATTCCATCACATACCTAATTGTATATTTCTCCCACATAACTTGTATGTCCATCTAGGTGCATCATGCATCATAGTCCATGATATATCAAGTTTTGCTATATGGATCATCTCACGTCATCATTTTTGGCTAAAACTCAGGACATAAAGTCCACATTGCTCGTAACAGTAAAAAATTAATACCCTTTTGATATAACTACTTTGCTCCTGCACCCATACTACTCTTTCAATTTCTTTTTACTATATATGAGCTTGTAAATAAACATGACTTGAACGAGGTATGATATTTTTGCGATGAGATTAACCGTGGTTCGGGATTGGATATGTGAACTATAAATCCAAATTTAATTATGATTAACTAGACTTAACAAGATTGTTGAAATTTAATTTTGTATATACTTGATTTTATGTGGATTGAGTGACTCGGTAGAATAGTATATACGCTAATTACACTGGGATCTACATAAGAAATTATTATTAGTTCATGATAAATCATGCAAAAGTTAATTAACCATTTCATTCAATTTGCACGTGCTTAATTAAAGTGTTTTCGAGTACTTTGAATAAGACCCCAAGGGTCCAAATCCAAGTTTTTTGTGCAAGGTGATCATAATGAAGATGATCTCCCATTTGTATCGGCACATGACGAGGGACTGTTCATATCTTAGTTGTAAGTTTGTCATTTTTTAGTAATATCAGTAATTAATTATAATAATATGAACACAATATTGTACACCTTATAAGAAAATGATAAATGTTATTATTATTTTTTGTTTTTCTACACCTTATTTTATTTTTTGACTCCACTCTACTTGTAAATGTTATTATTATTTTTTGTTAAAATACTTGTCAATAAAACACTTGGTGTTGTATTTATGTTGATATGTTAATTGTTTCAGGTACATGGATTCTTGCGGAGAGGGCGAAGAGCATCATCTCGATGATATAGATCAGCAGCATACTTCTACTTATACAGATGACATAGAGGCATTGTCAATCGGGAAAAGAAAAAAGGGGAGGGGACCTGCCAAGGGATCTACTTCCAAGATAGGACAAACAAAAATAATTTATCGATGGGATTATAATGATCAGCCGATTGGTGATAACGCGACATCATTCACGACCGATCTTGGCATGTTAGTACGCTCCAGGGTTAATATCAACATGAAGTGGGATGATGTATCTGATGACTTGATGGATCAAATGTGGGTTGAGATTCGGTTAAGTAAATGAGTATTTTTCGGTATTTTCTTTCATATAGAGTTGCGTTATATTAAAAATAAAAAGATACATATATTTGATGTGTGTGAAAAGACTGAAAAATAAAAATAAAATAAAATTAAAATCTCTTCTTCCTCTCGCTTAAAAAAATAAAACAATAAACTAAGAATTAATTAAAAGACGAAGGACTGATGTAATTGGTAATTATCATTGTTTTGATGATTTGTAATGTATTGCTTTACTTGTAGCATGATAATGTAATTGATGAGTCCAAGAAGGGGACGGTGATGATGAAGATGGGTAAATTACATAGAAGTTTTAGGAGTAAGATTCGTGGAAAATATATATTTTAGAATATAGATCTGAGGAAGACTTGGAAGAAGTGCAGCTAGTCCAGAGGTCCTCAAAGGGGAAACGTCCCATCAAGCCCGCTGCTAAGAGCCCGAGCTCTCCTGTCCAAAAATGCCGTCGCCTCCGCAAAACTCACGCCGCCACCTCCTCTAGCTCTCTCGACCTGGAAAAGGATTGGCCCAGTGCGAAAATGCCAAAGAGATCCAGGCCTTCCTCGAAAAACGAATAATCAACCAGGTAATTTATTACTTACAAATCCTTCCCTTACCAAGATAATACTTGCAAACCCTTATATTACTTCATGACACAGCTGTCCCCTGGTCTCCAAGCTATCTGAGGAATTACTGGCTCAATCCACTGAGAGTAACATTCAGAAGACCTGCGACGAGCTGACCGCCCAAGCTGAACAACAGACCCGACAACTATCCTTGATTCAAGGAGAATTAGATAGGGCGAATCACCTGCTGAAGGCTCACGAGGATGAGATACTCAATTTGAAGAGCTAGATGAACAGCCTGAAAGATGAGACAGATCGTTTGGGCAATGAGATCAAGGACACCCAGAAACAGGCTCGCCAAGTCGAGGAGCTCAAAGCGCAAAATCAAAAACTCAAGGAGCAGAACCAGGTGGCGCACGAGCGAGGTATAGCTGAAGGGCGACGAACCTTCTTGTTGAGCGATGTAGGCTAAAAATACATGGGCGCCTACAGGGAAGAGCTGCTAAAGGCGTACAAGAAGTCTTCCTTGTACTTCGGTAAGATGGCGGTTGGCAGCACGGAATGGGTTTTTAAGACTGCATGAATAATCAAGGATCAACTCGCGGCCTTGAATGTTGCCTACACCCCCGACGTGCTGGCCATCATCGATATGCTGCCTACATTAAGCTCCTTCAAGGGCGACATAAATTAGCCGATCGACTCTAAAAGGTGGTTGTCTTGTCAGGGCTGAGCTGTGCTATTTGCCAAACTCTCTGCCGAGATGGACGCACCACTAGAGGATTTTGTTCTCGCTCCTGGGCCCAGCACATCCTGATAATCAAACTCAAACTTGTATTTATTGCTCCCATGAACACTTTTGTCTATTTGTATGAACAACTCCATTTTTATGACTTATTGTATGCATAGTCCTGCAACTCAAACCATATATGTACCTGCAACTTAAACCATATAAAAAACCTGCAATCTCAGCCATCATAAATCCATAAATTAATATAGTTCGCGTGAATTCATAACCAACCACAACCATACTTCCAACCTCCATAACACCACGAGTTCAAAGAAAATAATCAAGCCGCAAAACAGAAACAATCTAAAAGTGCTGAAACAAGCTCGCATATATATAAGTTAAACATGTTAGCTCGCCTAAGTGATCTCAAAAACATAACCATCCATAACACAAGAACACAACTATTCAACAAAGATATGTAAGTCAAACATATCCTTTTCGGATAAAGCCAAACAACATAATCACACCACTTAACCATATGTAAAAAAAACATGAAAAATTTATGAATCGTTCGCCAAGTTTTATTAGATATCAATAAGATATCCGCCCCAAAGGGTGAATCGTAAAACCATTATCTGCCCTGAAGGGTAAAAGACAAACAACTCACCCCGTAGGGTAATAAGATCACCGCCCTGAAGGGTAAAACACAAACAACCGCCCTGAAGGGTAATACGCAAACAGGCCGCCCCGAAGGGTAATGAAAAAACTGCCCTGAAGGGTAATGAAACAACCGTCCTGAAGGGTAAAACGCAAACAGGCCGCCCCGAAGGGTAATGAAACAACCGCCCCAAAGGGTAAAACAAAAACAGCCCGCCCCAAAGGGTAATGAAACAACCTCACGAAGGGTAAAACACAAACAACCCGCCATCTAGGCATAATACCTCTTCAAATGACACACATTCCAGCTCCTAGGTAGAATATCCCCTTCAGCATTCTCGAGTATATATGCTCCTCCACGTAGTACTTTAATCACTTTTAACAGCCCAACCCAATTCGGATCCAGCTTCCTGGTCTTACGCAATGCGTCAGCCCGTCTCCATACCAAATCACCCACCTAAAAACAATGATCCTTAACTCGTTTGTTAAAGGCAGCCTGTATCCTTTGTTTATAATATTCTACTCGGGCCGCAGCCTTCTCTCGTATTTCCTTGATCATTTCAATTGCTCCTCTTGCTAGCCTTTCATTCTCCTCCACGTTAAACACCGATAAGCGTTGCGATCCACCTACTATCTCGGATGGAATAACAGCTTCCATCCCATAGACTAAACTGAACGACGACTCCCCTGTAGAAGTTCGGGGAGTTGTTCGATAAGCCCATAAGACCTATGCGAGCTCTTCTTCCTAAACCCAACCTATTTTTTCCAATCGTAGCTTAATACCCTGAACAATGATACGATTTGTAACTTCAACTTGCCCATTAGTTTGCGGTTGTGCCACAGAAGTAAATCGTTGCTTCATCCCCATCTCCTTGCACCAATCCTGAATTTTCTGTCCATTGATCTGGGTTCCATTGTCAGACACCAACACTCGCGGGATACCAAACTTGCAAAAAATGTCATTAAAAATAAATTCCATCATATCTTGCTTGCTTATGCCCGTAACTCCTTCAGCCTCCACCCATTTGGTAAAATAATCAACTACCACCATGATGTTTTGTTTGTTGCCTGGTGTTTTTGGAAAAGGTCCCACAATATCAATTCTTCATTGTGCAAAAGGATAAGGCGAGCTCATAACCATCATATCTTCAGCAGGTATATGGATAACTGGAGCATGCATCTGACACTTTTTACACGTTCTAACCAGATCGCTAGCCATACCTTTCATTCCTGGCCAAAAGAAACTAGCCCGCAACGTTATTCCCACCAACGCTCTTCCTTTCGCATGATCCCCGCAGTATCCTTCATGTATCTCTTTTAGCACTTCCAATCCCTGATCCTTAGCCAAGCATTTCAAAAAAGGTCCAAAGCGCGACCTCTTGTATAAATCCTCATTTATAATGCAAAAATGAGCCGCCGTTCTAGTTTCCTTCGTTGTCAACCGCTCTGCCCCTTCCTTTGCTTTAATGAGAGTATCCCGAATAGGTGTGCACCAATCATCCTTAAACTCGAGCTCCATTACCTCCTTTCCTTCTTCCACACTACTATGACTCAACTCCATTAACGTAATTTTCCGAGTATCACAGGTCCCCAATGAACCTGCAATCCGAGCGGGCTGATCAGCCCGAGTATGTTCAGCTCGCGGCAAGTGTTCTAGTTTAAACTCCTCAAAGCGTGTAATCTCTTCTCGTAAATTTTTTAAATACACCGCCATGCGTTACTCTTTTGCTTCAAAAGTCCCGTCGAACTGACGAGCTATCAATTGAGAATTCGTGTATGGCCATACCTTCCTTACTCCCAGATCGCTCGCCTTTTTTATACCTTGTAACACAGCTTCATACTCATCCTCATTGTTAGATGCCTTGTATCCCATCTTAATCGCGAACTCCAAATTTTCTCCTTCCGGGCTGGTTAACACAACCCCCAGCCCTACTCCTGACACCATAGTTGATGCATTATTATGAAATACCCATGGCTTTACCTCGTCACCTGCATCAAATGGACGCACCATCTCCCGCAAAAAATCTGCCAATACTTGTGCTTTAATGGCTGCCCTAGGTTCGTTCACCACATCGTACTTGCTTAACTCCACAACCCACTTCAGCCTTCCAGATACGTTTGGATTACTTAGGACCTGCTTGAGAGCTAGATTGGTACGTACTTTTACCCATTGGCTTGAAAAGTATGACCACAATTTCCTCGCTGTGCAAATGAGCGCAAAACCGCCCTTCTCCAACTCGGAATAGTTTAACTCAGCACCTCGCAACATCCTGCTGATATAATATATAGATTTTTGCGTACCTGCATCCACTCTGATTAGCACCGAACTTATTGAGACCTCTCCAATCGATATATATAAGATGAAATCTTCTCCAGGCATCGGCTTGGTCAACAATGGTATTTCAGATAAGTATTTTTTCAACTCCTCAAACATATATGCCGCTTCTTTGGTCCATTCAAACCTGGACCCTTTCCGGAGTGCCCTGAAAAAGGGGACACCCCTTTGTGCCAACCTGGAAATAAAACGGTTAAGACCTGCAATGCGACCTGTAAGCACCTGTACCTCGCATATTGTTCGAGGATTTGGCATCTCCAGAACAGCCCGCACCTTCTCCGGATTAACCTCAATACCCCTTTCCGTCACCATGTACCCCAAAAATCTTTCAGATCGCACGCCAAATGCGCACTTCTTTGGATTAAGTTTCATCCCGTACTGCCTTAATATAAGAAACATTTTTCTCAAACCCTCTACATGGGATTCTACTTTCTTGATTTTTACCAGCATATCATCGGCATACACCTCCATAGTGGACCCCAACAGGTCCTTGAACATTCTATATACTAGTCTTTGATAGGTCGCCCCTATATTTTTCAAACCAAATGGCATGGACATAAAATAATACGTTCCCGTTGACGTAACGAAACTCACCTTGGGCTGATCCTCCTTTGCAAGAGGTATTTGGTGATACCCCTGTGAAGCATCCATCATACTCAGCAGCTCGCACCCTGAGGTTGAATCCACCAATTGATCAATTCCTGGTGAAGAATAATGATCCTTAGGACAGAGTTTATTCAAATTGCGAAAATCCACACACATCCTCCATTTTTGTTCTTGCTTCGGCACCATCACAACATTAGACAGGTATTCTGGAAACTGAATTTCTCGAATGTGGCCTTCCTTTAGCAATTTTTGCACCTCCTCTTCAATTATCTTATCCAATTCAGGCCCAAAGTGTCTTCTCTTCTTCTTAACCGACCTCACTTTTGGTTCTGCATTTTAATGATGTTGTGTGACCTTCGGAGATACCCCTGTCAATTCTCCATCCCCAAAATCAAAACGTCCCAAAATTCCTTCAGTAATCTTACCAGATCTTCCTTTAATGTTTTTGCCATCAAGGTCCCGATCCTCGTAGTATATTTCGGGCGACCTTCATCTAATGAAATGTCCATCAACTCCTCGTGTGGCCGAACAAAAGTCTCCTGTTCTTTCACCTTTTCACACTAAGTACCCCCTCTGGAAGATCATCATCCCTTTCGCGCTTGTTCTCACTTAACCCTTTTCTGATCGTCATTTGATTACACGACCTTGCGACCTGTTATTTGGAAATAACTTCCCCCACTTTATCTCCCACCGGATACTTGATACTCATGTGATATGTTGACGTCACTGCCTGGAATGCGTTGAGGGCAGGTCGACCTAATATTGCGTTATATGCCGACCTCCCACGGACTATCAAAATCTTCAGATTCCTTTTTGCCTGCAACCCATCCTTCCCTAACACCACTGCCAGTGTCAGCTCTCCCTTCGTGATCACCTGTGCCTCATTAAAAACTTAAATGGGCATATTTACAGATCACACCTTGGTCTCCAACATCATTTGTTCAAGCCAATCCGTGTATATTATATTGACTGAGCTCCCATTGTCCACAAAAATTCTACCGACCTCATACCCTACTACCTCAACCTCAATTACCAACGTATCATTATGATCTTCCTGCAGCCCGCGTCGCTCATTAGGACCCAAAGAGATGATTGGTCCAGATGTTTGCGGGCGTCGACTCACACTAGCGACCTCCCACGTTCTCGGGCTAGCTGATTTAACATGCTTCTTCCGTGCACTATTGGTATCACCATTTATTGGTCCGCATGAAATCATATTTATTCTCCCCTTATTTCTTCTTGAGCCATTATGTCCCTGATTTCCTTATTGTGTTTGCCTCTCGACCTGATCCTGAGGGATCTCTCGGCGGTGGAGGGGGCAATGATTCCCTCGGTTCCCTTGGCTCTCTATCTTTGTAAATAACTTCCTTCAAATGCCCGACTTTTATGAGCCTTTCGATTTCTTCCTTAAGATGCTTGCACCTCTCCGTGGAATGGCCGTAATTATTGGGAAACAAACAAAAAAAATCCGATTTGGATTAGTAGGGATTTTCATGCGATTTTCTGGCCATTTTATATCATTAGGTATCAAGCGTTCCAAGATAGTAAACACCTTAGCCTGCGGATAGGCCAGTGGTGTAAAATCCTCGTTCCTCCAATTTCGTATATCCATCTCCAGTTTTTCCCTCACCACGGGACTCGGGGTTAAGAGCCCGCGCATTATCCTTCTGGATTTTCTTATGACCTCCCTCCTTGAAATACTGCCTCTTGTATCTGCGACCTCCCTGCTAAATCGAACACGATGTTCCTCCTCAGCTTCCTCCACTTGTATGTATTTATGGCATCTTTCCAAGACCTCATCGTATGTTCGTGCCTCCTACTTAACCAATGACTTGCGTAAGTCTTCTCTCCTCAATCCTTTATGTAAAGCTCCCGCCTTCATTTCGTCTGTAGCGGTGGGTACTTCCAGTGTGGCACTGGTAAACCTGTTAACATATTGCTTCAACGTTTTATCAGGTCGCTGCACCATAGTAAAGAGCGACTGCGCAGTCTTCGCATTTTGTCTCACACTGGAAAACTATTTTAAGAAAATAGCTCGCAGCACCTGAAAGCTAGTAGTTTTTCCTCGCGGCAATTGATAGAACCAGCTCTGTGCGATTCCTCTTAAGGTAGACACAAAGGCTCGACATGCCACAGCATCTGTATATCCATGTAACATCCTCTCATTTTTTAAGAGCTGCAAATATTCCACTAAGTCTGTCATCCCGCGATATTGAAACTCCACCGCCTTATACCCCTTGGGCATCGCAGCTCGCAACATATCATCCGAAAAAGGGTGTCCCTTATCTTCATCGAACTTCTCTCCTTCCATCCATTTTTGCAAGTTTAACAAGGCCTCCTGCATATCTATAAATGCCTTATTCCCTGGTCCGACCTCATTCTCGCCATCTTCCTCATGGTACCCGCTCCGACTCTTACGTGACTTATCTCGGGAATCACCATCTGTACTCGAAGTTTGTGTTCTGCTATGTCGCCGCCCTCGACGTTTGTAGTATTTTCGCCCTATCTTCACCTTCATCGCCTTCTTGTACTTATACCTGCGGGTACGAGACTCCGTGGACGAGGTAGAGATAGAAGAATCTACCTGTTTTCGCTTACCCCGCTCTTCCTCCATTGAGAAGATCTCTGAGACAAAGACCCTCCACTTTGTTTTGTATTTTTTGTTACCGATTTTTCTCCTTGCCCGCCATTCGATCCATCAGCCTTCTCTTTCGGAGTACCCAGCTCACCTGCTAGGTACTTGTTTAGTTCTTCTTGTTTTTTTAGAGGCACAAAAACCATAATCCCTTCTAAGAATTCTTTGTTGATTTTACAGGGATTATCTTTGGGTAAATCTTTACATTCTTTCGTCCGTATATGAACCATATTTTGTGCCATAACCTCTGGTGTCTTTGCTTCCAAGTCTCCTTCAGGCTCCTTTCTGTTGTGATGCCTTGGTGAGAGTGGTGGTATCCCACCCAAATTCTGGATTGCTGGTTCTTCTTGAGACGGTGTTTGTCTGTCATTTGTTGGTTCTCCTTTGTTGATTTCCGCCATCTTTTTTTTCTTCTTCGACTTGCTCGATCCAAGACCGAAATCCAAGATCTTAGGCTGGATTTTATCTTTCATATTGTGCTTGTGAAATTTATCACGTCTTTTGCTCAAGGACTCGATGTCCCTCTTTTCCACAGACGGCGCCACTTGATAAAAACAAACAGATTGGTTACCAAGAATAGGGGGTACTAACCTCAAATCTGAGATCAACGACCTAAACAGCTTCTAATTTCGTCACAACAACCTGATAAATCTCCAAAAAGCCTCCTGGCGACCTAGCCAATCCTGCAAAATAACTCCTTCAGCCAAGGCGGTGGATGGCCCTGGCGAAGGTCCTTCGATGCTTAAGTCAGATAGTGCGAGAGATATTTTTGAGAGCCCAAATCGTGATCAAAAAAATAACTTAGAAATAAAGAGAGGTATGCACCCCTTTTATAGAGACAAGAGAAGTGTTCCCCAAGCCACGGTTCCCTTCTCCCACCACAATTCCTTAAATACCATGACCGACTTAGAATTAGAATTTCTCCTATATGCTAAGTTCCCATAAATAGTGGATTTCTCGCTTAAATTACTAGAATAGGCCTGGGCCTGTGATTCTTTCCATACAATCCATTGGGACCCCACAATACCATCCATATGAGCCCATTCGGGCCTAATATTTATAAAACTCATGATCGAGCTAACAGATAGCGCCCAATACACAAAAGTATAAGAATTCGCGACCCTATATGAGAACTCATCCTCATATTGTAGGTCGCTACTCTACAAAACCAGCTCGCCCACTTCTCAGAAGAAATGCTCCTTCCATGAAATGAGGTCGCTTACGGTAAATATCATCATATATCACGCATGAATATTTAGTGCCATATCACCATTATACAAGATTTTTTGTTGTAAGTATTTACCACATATGCTATATTTGATTCATAACATTATAACTTATCTTATCCATTTAAGAAAAAAATATTATAGCGATTGCAAGTTTTTCTTCCTTGTTTATAGGTATATATAGAGTAAAACGAAAGAAATTGGAGTTAATGATATTGGATTCTTGTGTCCGGAGATATATTCTGAAGCACATTGAAAAAGTGACAAACAAGCTACAATAGAATATTTGGCACGAGTTTTAGGGGAAATCTTCAATAGAAAATTAATTTTTCTGCCGTACAATAGGTCGTACGACTGACTCATTAGATATGTTTGTCATTTCATAATATGTACCATATTTAATTTTCTTTATCTTGTTAATTGTAGACATCATTGGATATTGATTTTTATATGCTCAGAGGTACGAAAAGGTTACTTGTTTTATCCACCTTTCACACGGGACCCCGAAATATTGAAACAATTGACTTTGTAAGTTAAATTATTTTTTTTAGTTGATGAGTTTTCTTTGTTATTTAATTCTTTTTACGTGTGTTTGTTGAAAAGACTCAAATATCATACTTTGAAATGTAGGGCTTTTAGGATTGCATCATCAATAAAGGAGAATGGTAAAGGCATAACATTTCCTAGGATGAAGGTAATACATGTAAATTTTTTTAAAATTATTTTTATAAGTTTCATGTATTAATATAACAAATCTTTATTATTTACATTTTTTAAGTGTCGCAAGCAACCAGGGTTACTATGTGATGAGGTACACGACATTATCAACAATTTTTCCAGTAGTCGAGATATTGGAATGGTAAGTTGATTTATGTATGATTATTTTGGAATGGTAAAGGCATAACAATTTTGTTTCAATATTTTTAATTTAAGGACTGGGGATCGAATCAAGACCCTTACTCACCGTTGGAGTTCGATGATATTCGCAATGTGTTTGCAAGATATTTTATTAACGTTATTCTAGATTCTTAATTGTAAGCTTTTGTTGAGTATATTGATAAGATTGATTGTTATGGTTGAAATGATGTATTTGCTATTTACTTGAATGATTTGTATTTGATATTTATGACATTTGTTATTTGTTTGGATAATTTGTATTTTCTATGAATATTTTGGTTTGTTTAGTTGTATATTTGCTATGAATAATTTGGTTTGTAGGATTTATAAAAAATTTTGGAAATTTTTCAGTGCTGAAGTTAGGGAAAAAAAAAATTTACACTTTAAGTGGCGGTTCAAAACGGAACCGCTGTCAAAAGTCTACACTTTAAGTCGTGATTCATAATGAAGCGCTACCAAAAGTCTTGACTTTAAGTGGCGGTTATAACGAGAACCGCTACCCGAATTAGACTTTGGGTAGCGGTTCGTAGCTAAGGAACCGCCACCCGCTCCTGTTATAAGTGGCGGTTTGAACCGCTACCCGTGTGATACTGACTTTAAGTGTCGCTTTGATTAGAGGCGGTTCAAAACCGCCACCAATAACTGTTTTGAACCGTCTCTAAACGTGTTTTTTCCATTAGTTGAGAGCTAGTAAATGTGGACGCAATCAAAAATAGTAAAACAACACACCTTTATTATTTATGTCTATGTATATCATTCCTGCACGTCATATTCATTATTCATAAACAAGCAACCTTGTTTTAATACGTGGATTTACATAAAGGCCAAGTTTGTTGGTCTAGTGTTGGGGCTCATCATCAGCATCCGACCATTTTTCAGCAGCACTTCGTGCAAGTGGAGTTCCCCGGCGTACAACATCCATTAGCGCATGATTGATCAGGTGCGGGGCCTCCGTGGTATTTTGCATCATTGAAGACTCCATTTGTTTCCTTGGCTGAGTTAATATTATATTAAATCATTAGATTCTATACTTGTAAAAAAGTTATACATACAATAATGTGTTAGTCATACATATAGTAGACTTTAAGAATTGAAGAGCTTACAAGTGTTATTGGATGCTATAGCTAGTTCCCTAGCTGCCACTCCGAAGGATATCAAAAAAACGATTGCTAAGAAAATGCCCAGAAAAACAGTTACTTTGGAATCCATTTTTTTTTCTCAAAATAAAGAGAAAAAATATATGTATATGTATATGATAATAGTTAGTTTTGGATGAGAATGTTGTTGGATTGGCTTCTTTTTATATATTTAGTTGGCTATTATGGACTTGAGGATGAATAGGGAAAAGCGTTATTTATCAGTAATATGTCATTTTGTCGTGACGTGGACTATTTAGCAGTCGTAAAAATGACGTACGTGTTTAAGTATAGGAAATAACGTAACATAATGTGGACTTTAGCATTTATACGAATCATGACCATGTTGACTTTGCTTACCATACGGGCTTTGCATCTAGAAACTAAAATTTTTAATCTAATTAAAACACAAAACACACTCATGTTAGGCAACCTAATGTCCTATTTGGATAGGATTCCGTATATCGAATTCAGGATTTGAAATACCGAATACTCATTTTTTATAATATTCAAAACTAAATACTTTAACAATATTATCTTACAATAAAATAAATAAATTTACTAAATAAAATATAATAATACACTATCACCCACTTTACAGAAATGATTTGACATCAAATACAATATAATAATATATTATCCTCCACTTTTTAGACATTATTTGACATCTACAGTAAAAAGTAAAAGAATTTTGAATCTTACTGTATAATAAACAATTCTTCTTGTTCAAAAGAACTCTAAACACCACGTAAACAGATTGAGATCTATTAGGCAATCCTCGAGAGAAGGTCCAATACCTTTAGGCCTCTTTATAGATTTAAATTATTGGATAATTAGTGATTGTACTATATATAGAAGAATCCCATAAATCATTTACTCTGTGTCTGTGTGATATTCTGCGTTGCAGGTAAGTGGGCAATCATGCAAAGATGTTAACTTGTGAGATATTGTGATAAGTGAATATTTCAGCCCTTTCTTTTTAAACCAAATCATGTATGATATTGGACTCAATATTCTGTCTTCTTTATTTATATTCTTCATCAGTTCACACTCACCACCGTAGGCAGAACCACAACTCTCACGGTAGTTAAATCGGAGATGGGGAATTGATAATTGTGGATGTATTGTGGCAAGAATTGGATGTTGCTAATAAATTCTAAGGTTCTCCATAAATTTCAGTATATTATTGTGCAGGGGTAGATTTACGACCACCGTTGGGGGAGATTACATAATACTTGGCCTCTATAATATTGCATTTGCTTAACATGGTCTATTGGTAAACATACCTTTTATGTTTACGGTAGGTGCAAGTTCAATTATGCGCTATTTGACAATTAAGTACTATTGCACATGAAGAGTCAATTCAGAATTTGAAGCAGGCGAACAGAAATCTCAAGATCAACAAGGATTAAAAAAATGCACAGAAATGCACAGAATCTTGTGCTACAAGGACGAATAAGATCATAAACATTTTCCCCATTACTAATTGTAGTTTACAAGGAATCACAATTGCTTAGTACACTTAAATAACATAATATTGAAGATTCGAGTATGGATAAATAGTCCTCAACTAGGAAAAATGTGTTCTTCTTCCCATCGACTCAAAAAGATAGGTTAGCGACCGGTGCAGGGTTCAATATTGATCGATGAGTTTCTTTTTTTCCCCTATCCATTTCTTCTTATTTTACTTTTTTATTATTGACGTCAACATACAATTAGACAACAAATATATTTCATTTGACTTTTTTTTTCTTCTGGTATAATACTACTTATCAATATAAATTTTAATTTTAACATCAATGAACATATTTTATTTGGCCTTCTTCTTTTGGTCTAATGCTACTTATCAATATAAACTTTGGGTTTTACATCAACAAACGTGCTAAATAACAAACATATTTGATCAAATATGTTTCAAAATCTTTTGATTTTCTTACTTATCAATATAGACCTTGGTTTTCAAAAATTTTAGTCCTTATTTTTTATATAATTATTTTTGTCTTTTATTATGATGGTCTCCCCAAACTTAAAATCCTAGATCCACCCTCCAGACCTCCGGGAAAAGCATGAAAAAAAAAAACGGTTTTACCTGTTATTATGCAACCTAAAGTTCGAAAACTCCATTCGCTCTCGGTTAATTCATCTTCCATAAACAAATTCAGTTTGGTATTTGTTAAAGTTTTATGGTGACAGTGTTTGCTCTGTATTTCTTTCCTTATGGTATGCATATTTGTGCGGTTTCATCTTTCTTGGGTCTTCATGTTTGTCTAACATTTTGGCAATCGAGATTTTTGAGTTACTTACTGTGGTTGAATTATGGTGACTACCTAAATAAATAGAGAAAACTTGTTGTATTTGACGTAGTTGGAATTAAATACACATATATTCGTGTATCTCTACCAAATATACAATCCTCATCCCCTTATTTCTCAAAATATTTTACGATGAACTTCTCATGTACCAACTCCTAGGCTCTTCGTATAGCCAACCTATTTTTTGTACCACTTGTGATGTTAAAATACCAAAACAATGTTATTGTGGATGCCCAATTAGGGTCCAAACCACGAGAACACAGTCAAATTCTAGTCGTTAATTTGTGGCCTGTCCATGGAGAGGGGTAATATGACATGATGAATTCTAGAACATATGCCAATTTTGAGGATTTAACTGTATTGATTGGTAACGAATTAAACAACAAGCCATATATTATTGGAAAGATTTGCAAGTCTAGTGTTTAACCCAAAAAACAGATCTTAAAAATAATAATAATAAATTGAGTTAGGACCATTTGATTGAAGTGTGGCAGTGTAGTTGTTTCACATGAGAATTTGGAAGGTTGAGCAACTCTTGGCGTGTTTTCATGAACTACTCGTTCTTGCACCTTGGGAGTTGAAAAGTACTTAATATTTAGTCAATATTTATATTATTTATATATATTAGAGCAACCTATTCATTATTCTAGACCTTAAAAAATGCAATATCTTATTTATTACCTTTGACTCATCTTGGAGAGTTGTTCCAAGTCCTTACCTATAAAAGACAATCCGTTGTAATGTTTCAAGCAGCATATGTCAAAATAAAATTATATTTTGAGCTTTTAAACTTTTTTAGAAGATTTATCTTCTTTTATCTTCCTCTAAACTCTTTTGGTGGATTTCTAGAGTTATGAGTTTGAGAGGTGCCTTGTGATACCTTATACTTCTCTTGAAATTTCTGATGTCTAAGTGGTATGAGCTCGTCATGTACTAAATCCTAACCACTTCATATAGCCAACCTTTTTGTTGTCCCACTTGTGATGTCGAACTACCCAAACAATGTTATTGTGAATGCCTAATTATGGTCCAGACCACGAGAACGTAATCAAATTCTGGGCGCTGATTTGTGGCATGTCCACGGAGAGGGATAATATAATCATCAAGCATAGATATATGTCTACTAAAATCTATTCTTGTATCATCTTGATTACATTTAATAACCATTATAGACTTAATTATTTCTCTTCTAATGTTTTCTGCTATGTGGTAGGTTAACAAGTGTAATTCTTTATATGGTTCGATCATATTTCGAACAATAATGCAATCGAGATGAATGCTCTTTTGGCTGAGCAACATTCCACTACAAGAAATCAAATTCTAATTTACAAAGAACCTCCCAAAAGAGTTGTTCGAATAAGCATAATATCATGCATCATCAAAGTATTTACACTGTGTCTCTTGTTTCTATAACCCCAGATTATGCGTCATTAGACAACACGCGTATTTATCTCTACAATATCCAACGTGACATGTTGACTTACTAGACTTGTGCTACCTAATTGAGTTGTGTCGACCAAATTTCTAAGCTGTGTATAGTCCCACATGAAATCCCTATTTTGTCCTACCCCTTATATAATGTAACTTAGATATATTGTCATCACGGTCACGACATGAATGTGATCTTGGTAGATTATAACCTAATGCTTTGAGGAATGTGTGGTTCAGAACTATATGTTGATCATGGTGATAATTTTATGTAAAACATATTGTTAATTTGTACATGAGTTGTGGCTACTATGGGTAATATTTGTGTTAAAAGTTTTGAGAATAAGTGTGACCCGTGTTATCCATTTTGTGATAATGTGTATTCATCAGATGATATACGAGTCGGGTTTGCCCGTGATTTCAACGAGAGTCTTTTATTTCTTCAGCTGTCTGTGGAATGACAGACTGACTTTTACCACAAGGAATATATTTCCCTTATTTAATTTTCATCTAATTGATTTTCCTAAAGACTTGTGTATATTATTGTGTCGCCACCGAAACTCATATGTGAATATATTCCTTTTTTTTTGTCATCATATGAATGACGAACCAAAAGACGTATATGGTATTCTTATGTCAGCACTAATGGTCATATGGAAATGTATTCCTATATTTTGGTCATCAAATTAATGATGAAACAAAAGACTTGTGTGTATTCTTTATTGAGCACCAATTGAGACACAAAATCAAATTTTGATGTTGAAAGGCCCACTGACATGATAATATATTCCTTATTTTCAATCATTTATTTTTAGATAAAACATGCATTTGGTGGATCTTCATAATAGTTTAATCATTCCAAAATAGAAAATACTAACTCAAATAAATTATTGAGAATATAACAAGCTTGTATGTCTTCTGGAAAAAGTGTTGGCCAAAGGAAGTCATACAAGTCTTCATTCAGGTTGACCACGCATCGTAATTTTTCTTGACTCTCCTCTACTAATTAATAGTTAGTTGATGTAAGTAAGAGTCGATCCCACAAGAAATATGAATCAAATTGTAATAATTTTTTATTCATTAAAATAATAAAAACTACTAACAAGGGTGGGTGGGTGTGGTGGGGGGGGAGGGGGGGAGATGGCTTGTTGGTTATTTAAAATACTAATAGTTGCAAATAATAAAATAAACTAAATATGTAACAAAAATATGGATAAAATTAATATAATAAAAGTTTCTAGTTCACGGTTCCTACACCTTCACTTGACTAAACTAATAAATTATGACAAGTAGCCTATTATTTTTGCGAAATTACTAGCCATATATAACAATAAGCTCTATTATTTGAATTTTCTCTTACCGAATAATTAATCGAAATAAGCTTTTCAATTAAAAATAACTATTGGACAACCTAATAAGCTGTCTAGATTTAATCCAATAGTAGGTTTCAGAATTAGGAAAATAGCTTAATTTAAGTAGTAAACTCAAAAGCTTGGTCCATTTAACTTAATTTGTGTTATACTTAATAGTTAAAATATTTCGTTATTATGATCATATCAAACACGACAACAATTACAGAGATTCTAGATATAGACATGTAAAACCTAATTTATTTGATCAAACTAGAAAAGGTAAACACACATCATGATTAAATAAACGGAATAACACATAAAACTCTGTAGAAATAATAGAAAATCATCACGGGGATTTATTAGAACATACATGAATAATAGGGTTCAACATCCCCTTAGCTGAAATAAATAAAACTAACTATACGCATCTTATGTAAATAAAAAATAGTCATAAGTATATAATAATAATAAAAGAAAATATGATAGAAAATATTTAAAGTCGCACGGTACTCTTTTTTCTCAAATTCATGTGGTGGTGTGGCTTCTTCCTTAAAATAATCTTGCAAGTATGTTGATGTCTTTTGTACCCTGAAATCACATGTATGGATTGTTGTTCTCTAATCTCAATAGTCACCAAATATGATGTTCCTTTTCTCCCTCCTTTTATCTCACGTATATGGTGCCCTTTTTTCAAAGTCATGCCATATACCCTTTTATAATTTAGGTTTGCCTCTTTAACAACTAAAAACATCCATTGATGTACATGAGCCTAATGTGCAAGTTGGGTCCAAATTTAATTACAATTGGACTGGTCTTTTCAAAAAATGGACTATTATAGGAGGACCCGATACCAGCCTTTAATAACGTTCATTATTCAAAATGGTGCGAATGGTCCAATGCTTCTTCCTCCAATTGCTAAAATGTCCCAAAATACTGCATATTAAACAGAAAACATCACATGCACATCTATGTAAAGAAATTTCAAAGATATAGATAAGTACGAAAATATAAAAATGCGAAATAATTAAGTGCATAAAGTACAACATTAAAAAATTATTTGATGCACAATTTTTGACTTATAAACTCTCCAAAATTAAAATCTTAGTTGTCCTCGATCAATTTGAAATTAAAGCACATAAAGGGAAATGAAAAGGTAGGTGACATTGCTCAGGTGCTCCCAGTTTTCAAACCCAAGTAAATCACTCAAATTACTCAATTACATTCATTGAGACTCTAGACGGTATTATATTTTTAGTCGCAAGAATCATATTTTGACTAAAGTGACCCTAACAGTTTGGCAATCCCATCTCAGTTCCATCAAATCAATATATTATGGTATCCCCCTCATTACTCGCAGGTTCGACTTCTATCCATCTTTGAACATGATCAAATATCTCATCCTCTCATTTTTTAATTATTTTTTATGAGGCCTACATATCTAAATAATCTTACTTGTCCCAATATTTAGTATCAGAGCGCCGAACATGAAGATCGTATAAGTTAGACATTCAATAATTCAAGCTTCTCATTCACTTTGCAAAAACTTGGGTCAGTATGATCGTCTAAAGAGTATGCATACTTAGAATGAAACGCCGGCCCCTCTGGACTTGCTACCACCAGAAAGTGGATGTAATGTATGCTTTTGGTATGCCACGGGCAGGCAGCTATTTCAGCACTTCATATAGTTTTTTTATATTTTTTACTAGACTGCCCTTTCGGTATCCTCCATCGTACTTTAATAATGAGATATTATCACATGGATTCAAACTTCAAGGCCCCACACAAGCTCACATACATTATGGAAATCACAAGTACACCTGAACAATGTATACAATCTAAAATGGACACCCCAAAAATGAATTATGAAGGTACCAACAATCACGCCCTTGATCCTAAATCAAATTGTTCCTAACAATTTTAACCAAAACATAACTACGTAACATTATTATTATAAATCAACTCCCTCATTTGACCATCACAAATGCTACTTACAAGATTATAGCTAGCTATCTTTTTTCTTTATTTAAAAAAAAATTGGTACGGAATTACTCCTAAAATTTATAGACTACACATCATTCATGAGCAAAAGAAACTCATCCCATATTTTTCATAGATCATTAAAAAATTCATGAGAAAAATCTCAAACACCACAGACATCATAGACCATGCAACTACCCCTAAGACTTAGATTTCTGCTTGTTCTCAAGTAAACATTATGAAATATAACCTAGTAAATTGTCAAGGGGGAAAATAAAGGATAAAAATCACTCGAGTCAATGGCGAGAAGGTCCGTGAGATTGGTGTGGGTTGGGCCATTGGGGTGTGTCTCCACCCCATTCTCCGAGTAGCTAGACACCATGAATGAGACAATGATGCTTCGCTTGTGATGAGGGCAGCGTAGTTGGTTCGTCGCTTAAGACGGGAGGTGAAGGTTTCAACTTGATCTTGTGTTTCTCCATCTTCAGTCGATGTCAAAGAATATTCTTTCTGAAATTAGAGCACAAAGGTTATCCATGCTCGTTCAATTGATAACCTCAAATTCTAAAATTTTGTAACTCTGTGCTGCACCTCACAAATAATTGCCAAAATTGAGGTAGCCATTATTATGTACATTTAGGTGCATGTTGTCCCGCACACTCATAGATGAACATTTAATACATTGTAGGTTTACATTTGTATGATTAATCATACCTCTTACATGTTCATTTATACTGTGAAAAGTTATAAATTTATCGAGAGATTGATATTTATCACATTGAAGATCATTAAGATATATATACATTTATGAAAATGTAGATTGATATTTATCATAATAGAGATGAGCCTTAATCACAATGGAGATGAACATTTATCATAAAACACATGAACATTTTTATTTCATGAATATGAACATTTTAATGCTTGTTATATGTTCATAAATATACATTTATCACATTAAAGATGAGAATATATCACAACAAATATAAAAACTTATTTGACGGAGATGAAAATTTATCACATTGAAAATGTTCTTTCCACACGTGTACGTGGTATAGCGTACACGCGGTTTACCTAATAATTGATAGAGTACATGTGAGTGGACCTCTTTTTATTCTATTTATTTAGGTGTCACTTATTTATTTTCTCCAACTTGGGCTTCAACATAATATCCCTCCAAATTTGTGGAGATGGTATATGGTGCACCCGAGTACACCATGTATTCTGCACTGGTTCCTTCTATGTAATTGTTTATGTCTGTTTTGTGCAATGATATACGTATATTATGAGAAATGGTATATGGGTGTTATATATGATGAATATAGTTGTTAGAAACACGGATCTTTCCATCGAAGTGGTCTACGAGCAAGTGTAAGCGGTCATTGTCGAAGTGGCCATCAAAATACGGTCAATGAGATTTTTAGATACACAAAACATCCATATATCATCACACATAATAACATATACCATCATAACGAGAAAGTGTAAGCAGGTGTTGTCGAAGGGGCCATCGATATTTGACCAATGAGATTCTTAGGCGCACAATATATTCATATACCATCACAGAGAACATCCATATACCATCACATAAAATATCCATATACCATCGCATATAATATACATATACCATCAGAACGAGAAAGTGTAAATGGGCGCCATCGAAGTGTTTGTCAAAGTCTGATCGACGAGATTCTTAGGCACACAAAACATCCATATATCATTGAAAAGAACATATATATATCATCTCACAAAGTATCCATATACCATCACACAAAAGGAATCGGGTGCACCATGCTTAGTGCACCTTGGTCCATGGTAGAATTTGTCAAATTCGCGGGCTTCAACCTCTTTCATTTTCTAGGACTAATAACATTTCTATCTAGACAAGTATGCAAAACTTCTTTACTTGATCTAATTCAATGTGCTTGAATTAAGTGTAAACTTTGAAAATAATAATAATAATAATAATAATAATAATAATAATAATAATATAATTTAAGATTTTGATGGGTTGTCTCCAATCCAGCGCCTTTGTATAATGTATGTGGAGCAACATGATACTTCCATTTTAATTAGTAGCCGAAGAAGGTTTTGATAGAGGTCTCGAAATGAATGAAAACCTCAAGACATCAAGCTCATTAAACTACCCCCTTAAAAGAATTAGATGCTTAACCAGATCATTTTAGCTTGGCGGTAATTTCTCATGAAAAATAGGGGATACAATCTCACCCGTCTTCTTCTTCTCATGCAACTCTACTGTACACTTATTGATGCAACACTCCTTTAAGAACTTGTAATATTCTAGAATTCTTTTAATCATGTCATGCAAAGAGAAATTAATCTTGAACTTCTTAAAATTTCATGTACATTCTTCTTCGTGTCCTCCTTTGATACTCCTTTTATTATAGAGTTGAAGGGAAGTGATTCTGTTATAAGTGGAACAAGGATGGGCAGATTATCACGTTTTTAAACTTTAGTAGGTCAGGTATTGGATCTCCCAATACCAGACTCTTTTGGCTCAATTTTTGCTCCTTCCTCCTTCTCCTCATCCTCTAGCACCTTTACCGACTTCTCAGGTTCCTCAAGTGTCTTCCCACATCGTGGTGTGACAGTGCTCATATTTATATAATTTATTTTAAGTTGAGACAACAATTCGACGCTTGCTTGCATATTTCTATATATTTTTTACTGTAATGATTATAAGAGATACTAATAATAATGATCCACATAAAAGGTCTACATCTCTAATATCATCATACGTGCATTACTAGACCCTCGGATTTAAGAACGGGTACTAATATTTCAGATTCACGTATTTCAGTTAAAAGAAATGAAGTAGCAACAGCTTATGTGCTACATCAATTGGCTAAATTGGCACTTCCAAACTCGTATGCTAGCCATATTACCTTTTTAGAATCACAAAGTGTTAGACACTAATATTTTCATCATTTCCTCCAGCGATGGGCCAAATTCTTTTTCAACCAATGGTTTAGGATACTATGGTCCTTGATGTTGGAAGTGTGATCCGTTATGATTAAATGGAAGTGTGAATCAAACTTTTTAACACTTAATTTTTGTTCAGAAAAGTTCGTTCGCAAGAGAACGGAGCGATTGTAAGTGACAAGTTTGACTCGAGTCGAATCTATCGAGGAATGAAAATTGGAGTTAAAAATGTTCATTTAAAACACACAAATTATCTATACACACGATCAATTAAGTTGGAGGTTTGTTTTGTCTTAAGATAAAAATAAATGATCAACACAAACACCAAAATAAACAAAGCATACTATCCACAAAACGTATGTATCAAAAGCGTTCGATGACAAGAGAACTACAATAACAAAAATGAATGAATGAATAATAAGAACGACAAAAGGTGCTCGATCAAATGAATAGAACCAAATTAGACAAGAAACCCAATAACAACCTCATATATCGATGAATTAAAAACAATACCGAATAAATGATAAAATCACCTGGTCCGACCTGAATTGGTCAGACCTGAATGCGCCTGACTTGGACAAGTGTAAAGAAATAGCTCTGGTTGGGATGACCTGAGTTGCTATCCTGCGCCTAGAAGGAAAAGGGGATAAGTTAGATTAGGCTTGAAATGATTGATCCTGACCTGGATTTTAGTGATTCGGGAGAGACCCATCTTACTCAGCTCATGAAGGATAGAGGGACTGAGACGAAGAACAAGCCAATAGCCTTGAGGGATATTGCCCTAACCTGATCCGATGCCTTAACCTTGGATAAGGTCCCAAGGAGGGCAGGATAGGAATTTGAGAAACGTAAAGCCAGAGATGTCTTGCCCTTGGCAGTAGCTTCCTGGTCAAATCAGCCTGAATAACAGCCTAATATTTGCGGGTTCCATTTCTGGAATCTCGGAATGGTCCCACGTGATATATAACTACAAATACTCCGGCCCTGAGGCTGAAGGAGGTATGATTTTCCAAGCATTCTTATATTGATTTTACTTATTCCGATCAAAAAGCTTTACTCACTTAATCATCGGAGAGGTTTCCACCAGAAAACCCCCGGTGGTCCTTTATAACGTGTTTTTTTTTTTAAGCAGGTCAGGAAATTTTTAGAGGAAGGTGTCGGCATTCTTGGTGTAATTTATAAGACGAAACAATTGGCGCCTTCTGTGAAAAAATATAGCTAAGATGTGAGAAGAAAACATGGAGTCGGACGGAATCAGGCAAAACCTAGTGGCGAAAATGGGCGGAACACCAAGTTCTGCTACGCCAACGGATATACCGGAGACAGTAGGGCCATCGGCAACAGCCAGGACAAGCACAACATAACCACCTCTGGGGGGAGCTCAGCAGGTGGATGGAGGACCGTTTAATGATTCCTTTTTGAGGCAACTATCTGACCTCATCGGAAGAGCGGTAGAGGTGGCAGTAGAAAAGAGATTCGATGAACTTTCGACACCACCCTCCAAGGAAAACCAGCCACCGGAGATGGAGCTACCGCGCACGGCCCAACGATAGGCCAAAGCTCATCCTCAGGAAGACGAGGAGAGATTCTCTGCTTCAGAAAGTGAGACTTCTAGCAAAACCAACCCAGACCTCACTGAGCAAATGCAAAATCTGCAAAAAGAGTTCAGGGAAGTTAAGCAAAAAATGGCGGGCGCAGTCGCAGGCCAGGCACGGCAGAGCACTCCGTTCACAGAGGCGGTCATGTAGAACGACCTCCCAGTTTCTTACCGTTCCCTGGTTTTCGAATACAATGGAACAACAGATCAGTGGGATCACCTGAGCAAATTCGAAATCACAGCTACTTTACACAAGTTTTCCGACGCGGTCATGTGTCGATACGACATTTACAAAGTCATCCCAACTCTGGTTTAGCCAGCTACCCCCCAGTTCTATAAGGAATTTGATGAGTTCAGCTCCACATTCCTGCACCAGTTCACCAGTTGAAGGAAATATCAAAAAATGCCTCTAGAGCGATTCAGTTTGAAGCTGAAGGAGAACGAAAGCCTACGAGAATATATCAAAAGGTTCAAAAACGCCAGACTGGAGGTGCCCTCTGCCTCCGAGGAGATCTTGGTCAATGCCCTGACTCAGGGGCTCAGGAAGGGGGAGTTCTTTCAGTCGTTGGTTGTAAAGCCAGCATTGAAATTTGGAGAACTCCTGAAAAGAGCGGAAAAGTATATCCATCTAGAGGAGGCCTTGAAGATCAGAGAAGATGGATAGAAGAGAAGGGAATGACCTAATAGGGAGGACAGGACCCCGATGAAGAAACCCAGGACTGATCTAGTTGGAGGACGACCCCATTTTGATAGGTACACACTGCTGGCCACACCTCAGGGGCAGGTTCTGCAGGCAATTCAGCGACACCCTAATCTCAAATGGCCCAGAACTTATTCCCAGAAGCCAAGGAAAGAAAAATCTGACAAATTTTGCCAATACCATAATGAGTATGGCTGATACAAATCAGTGCACCCAATTGAAGGATGAGCTAGAGAGGTTGGTGCAGGCAGGACACCTTAATGAGTTTGTACAGGTGAGACGGGAGGAGTCCAGATCTAAATCTCGCAGACAAGATCGACTTCAAGGAAATAAGCATGAGCTGGATAGCGGGTGAAACAACAGAAGGAGGATTGACCAGACTCAGGAGATAAGGGGTGAAATCCTAATGATTACAAGGAGCGAGTGGGATGAGCATTCGAGGAGAGCCCAAAACAATTATGTTCGTGTTGCCAATGACCTGACAAGGAAAGTGAGTTAAGTCGGGCAATTAACGCCAAGCCCAAACATATTCTTTGGATCAGAAGATCAGAACGACATCTTGGCTCCTCACATGGACGCTAAGGTTATCACAGCCACTATCGCCAACTACACCATAATACGAATCTTTGTGGACACGGGTAGTTCGTCTGATATCATGTTTTATGAATGTTTTTAACAGTTGGACCTAAATATGGACCTGGAGGAGGTCACGACTTCGCTATTTGGCTTTGCAGGGGGAGCCCTGAAGCCGTTAGGAGTGGTGAATCTCCTGGTTACACTGGGGGATGGCCCATTTAGACAAACAAGGTCGGTGCATTTTCTGATAGTGGATGCACCTTCCTCGTAGATTATTCTGATAGTCGGTGCTTGAGCGACCATCGCTGAGTCAATTTGAAGCTGTAATCTCTGTCTACCATATGAAATTGAAGTTCCCTACCCAGGACGAAGTAGGTGAGGTCCATGGTGACCAATAAATGGCAAGACACACATACGTAAACAACGCTCAACGCAACAAAGAAGAGGGAAGAAGCAAAAGATCAAGAATAGAAGACACCAGACCTGACCCAGCTCAGAGAGAGGAAAATTTGATTACAATTGAGGTAGTCCCAGGAGACGACAGTCGAGTCCTTAGCCCTGAAGTATTGGTGGATTTGGTAGTTCTGCTTAGAGACAGCACAGACATATTTGCCTGGTCTCCCCAAGATTTGGTCGGGATAGACCCAGCCATTGCTGAGCACCACCTTAACATTAGCCCAACAATAAAACCGGTAAAGCAGAGGAAGCGTAACTTTGGACCGGAAAAGGAGGCCATTATTGAGCCAGAGGTGGAAAAGTTGCTAAAGGTTGGGCATATTCGGGAAATACAGTTCCCGAAATGGCTCTCTAATGCAGTCTTAGTACAAAAAACAAAAGCAGATTGGAGGATGTGTATTTACTTTCGCGATCTTAATAATGCTTTCCCTAAAGAACACTATCCGCTTCCAAGTATAGACCAACTGGTCGATTCCACATCTTGTTGTGAGCTTCTAAGTATGATGGACGCATCGTAGGGATATCACCAGATCAGGCTAGCCGAAGAGGATCAGAAGCGAGTTAGTTTCATAACCTCGAAGGGAACTTATTGCTATGTGGTGATGTCGTTCGGGCTTAAGAACGCGTGCACCACATATCAGCGGCTAGTGGACAAAATGTTCAAAATCAGCTCGGGCGCAACATGGAGGTCTACGTAGATGATATGTTTGTTAAGAGCGTGAAAGCAGCCTCACACGTTGATGACCTGTAGGAAACTTTCGAAACTTTGAGGAAGTATAAAACGAAGCTCAACCCCAAAAAATGCATGTTTAGGGTAAGAGCTGGAAGGTTTCTAGGATATATGGTCACGGAAAAAGGAATAGAAGTGAATCTAGAGAAGGTCAAGGCTATCATGGATATGCAGCCTTTGAGAAATGTTAAGGAGATGCAATGCCTGGTCGGGCGGATAGCAACTCCGAGCAGGATCGTTTCACGCTCGGCTGAGAAGAGTTTGCCATTTTTTCAAGCCTTACGAAAAAGAGCCCCGTTTCAGTGGGATGAAAAATGCCAGGATGCATTTCAGAAGCTGAAAGAGTACCTTGTCGGCATGTAATTGTTTACTAAACTAGTCCAGGGAGAGCCCCTGGTCTTGTATTTATCTGTAGGTAATCAAGCTGTCAGCACTGTCCTGATCAGGGAAGTGGGAAGGATATAAAAATCGGTATACTACTGGAGAAAGATCTTGCCTGATGCTGAGCTTTGGTACATAGAGGTAGAACTAGCCGTGTTAGATCTGGTCGGGATGACTCGTAAGCTCTGTCCCTATTTCCTTTCGCATAACATAGTGGTTAGAACTAACTTACCCCTAAGGGAAGTCATGGATAAGCCGGAGGCTTCGTGGCGCTTGATGAAGTGGATAATCGAGCTTAGTGAATTCGATATTAGCTACGAGGTACGAACTGCAATTAAGGACTAGGCATTATTTGACTTCATGCAGGAGATGACCAGCTCTCCCGAGGGGACAAAGGAATGGACGATGTACATCGATGGCTCTGTAAGCAATCTCGGCTGTGGTGCAGGGGTAGTATTGATAAATCTGGAAGAGGTGACTACGCAGTGCGCATGAACTACCCCCTCTCCAATAATGCGGAAGAGTATGAGGCCTTGCTAAGGGGAGTCCAGATGGCAAAGGATCTAGGGGCAGACCAAGTACGTACGTGGGTAGATTTACAACTCAAATGCAAACAGATAAATGGGGAACTTGAAACAAGAGAGGAGCACATGCAGAGATATTTGGCTTAGTTTCGCGAATTGACCAATGCCATGAGCTCTTTAATGATCGATCAAATCCCTATAGATTAAAATGGTCGAGCAGATTACTTGGATAAGTTAGCTAAATCGGCAATAGACTTTCAGGAAAGATTAATCACTCTCCTAATGGCATACTGGAAATTTGAAGAGGAAGAGGTTCATGCGTTGGAAGAAGAGACAGATTGGAGTTACCCAATCATATTATACCTGGAGAAAGGAGAGCTACTGGATAGTAAATAGGAAGCAACGAAGATAAGGGTCAGATCCTCCCGTTTCTGCCTAATCAAAGGAGAATTGTACAGGAGAGGATTTGGACAACCTCTTCTGAGATGTATGAGCCTGAAGAAGGGCGCCCACATCCTTAGAGAAATCCATGAAGGCTGTTGCGGTAATCATACGGGCGCCAAGACCTTAGCAATCAAAGTCATGAGAGCTTGCTATTTTTGGCCATTATTGCAATAGGAAGCGGAAGACTTTATTAGGAAGTGCGATAAGTGCCAGAGAATTTCTCCCTTGGTTCACCGGCCGCCGGAAGAGCTCATGACAATGAGCTCTCCCTGCCCCTTTGCAAATGGGGGATAGATCTAGTCGGACCTTTAACTATAGCTCCGGCTCAGAAAAAGTTCTTGGTTGTAGCCATTGGTTATTTTAGAAATTGGGTAGAGGCCGAAGCTCTGGCAAAAATTACGGAAGATGCGGTGATGGTTTTTATATGGAAAAACTGTTGGGAATCGAGGGTACCGTCGCGCAGCGGAAAACAAAAATTTTTAAATTAAAGGAATTTGAATCGTATTCAAATTGACGACGGCCCATTTTATAATCAATTAATTCAAACAATGTTTTAATTGCTTTTAATAAATAGAACAATTCGATTTTCGTAAAATCAAACGAGCATGGTCGATTTCTATTTATCACATATATATAACAATTATATATATTTATATATATTAATATATTAAACTTATATATAACAATTATATATATATATTAATATATTAATCATATATTTAATAACATATTATATTATATACACATATATATATATTAACAATTAATCAATATTAACTATATATATATGTACATATTATATTACACAATCTGCCATTATTATTATATATATTCATTTCAATAACACATATATAAAAATAATATAATCTGCATGCAAACACTTCACATACACTCACGCAGATAACATATATATATGTATTTCATAAACATCACACACATGCTTAGCACACACATATATTTTTATACATATGCTGCACACATATCTCACGCACATATACCACATGCACACACAGCATACTTATTCATATCTTACAAAACACTCAGCATACATATATATTCATATATACTATACACAGGTTATATTATATATAAATATATATCAAAAACCATCAAGCAAGCATTGARACCTCACGCACGGCGAAGGCTTCGGCTGCGGCGTTCGGGTCCGGCGACGAGGTAGCTCGGACTTGGCAGCAGGGTTGTGGATAAGGCTCGGAACGGCACTGTCGGGGAGCGACGACCAAGGCCCGGCAGCGGCGCTGTCAAAACTGACGACGAGGTGGGATGCGACTTCCGGCTTGGCAGCAGCTGACTCGCTTAGGCACGGAGGCGGCGCGAAGCCGGTCACGCTGGCGGCAGCATCTTTACTCGGCTGTAGCAGGTGCTTAGCGGAGATGACGTGCGCTTCGGCGACGGGCAGCGGACTGTCCGGAACGGCCAGGTGCTCGTCGCGGCGTACGGAAATGGTCAGACGGTGATTGGAAAAACTCCGGCGGCTTCGACGTTAACAGCAGCGGCAGGAATCCGGCGACCTCAGAACGGTGGCGAGGCGAGTGCGTCACGGCTCCGGCGAATCGGTGTCACACACCGTATAACCCAACGTCCTTACGACGGAGCACTAGATCCGTCGAAGGATTGAGAAACGACGGAGAAACGAGAAACCGAGGGACCGAACGATTCGGTGGACGGCGGCCGACGGCGAAGCGGCGGCTTGTGAAACAACCTGCTGTACCACCTGAGCTGCATAAGGTGCATGAGCCACAAGCAACAGCACCTGAGCCAGCTGAGCAGCAAGTGGAACCAAGCACAGTCCGTAGGCGCGTGAACTTTCTACACTACATGCCAAATGGTGACAACGTTCAAAAAGCAAGAGGAAGAGACAGCTGCACAAACATCCAAGGATTCAGGAATCAAGGTGACAAGTGGACGGCTATGATCAAGAATGACAACTGTCATGGAGCAGCTAAAACCCTAGCTTAGGTTTATATATAGTATGCTGCTGTGTTTGCTTTTGTATTCAAGAAAACATGTTTGTATTTCATTAGCTAACCATTTAATGAAGTTCAGAATCCATTTGTCCATTATGTTTCAATCTTTCATCTTATCTTTTCATGTCATTTTCAAGCTTTCTTTTCATGGTACCAGAGCCACATGACTCTATATAAATAGTCTTCATTCCTCTTTTTCACCATGTCTGAAACAGCAACCTCCAACACACACAATAGTGCCACAAACAATCCAACACCCCTCATTCAACCAAACAGCCAGATTATCTCAACAAAGCTTGATGAATCCAACTTTCTTATCTGGAAACAACAAGTTATTACAGCCATAAGAGGATATGGTGTTGAAGGATTCATCAATGGAACCTCTGTAGCTCCATAAAAATTCATTCTTGATGAGCAAACAGCACAAACCATGCCAAATCCTGAATATTTTCAGTGGATCAGGCAGGATCAACTCCTGGCTTCATGGCTTTTATCCTCATTGTTTGAAGGGATTATGATCCTTATGGTTGGATTGAACACTGCAAAGGAGATCTGGGAAGCCTTAGAGGCAAACTTTGCAAGCCAGTCCTCTGCCAAGATCATGCAATACAAACTAAAGCTGCAGACATTGAGAAAAGGCACTCTATCCATGAGAGAATACATAAATAAGGTAAAAAGTTGTTGTGACCTACTTGCTGTTGTTGGTGAAAAGGTGTCTGAGCAAAACCAGATTCTTCATACACTCACTGGACTGGGATCAGAATATGATTCGGTTGTGGTCAATGTCACATCAAGATACCCTCCTCACACACTGTCTGAAGTCCACTCATTGTTGCTTACCTATGAATCTAGGTTGGAAATGAACCAAGGATCTGTGGTTAATTCAGAAGGATCCCAGCACTTTGCTAACACTGTGACTCAGAATGTTAGAGGATCTAATGCAGGCTTTAACCAAGGAAGAGGAGGGAGGTACAACAACAATCAATCTCCTAGGGGAAGAAGTGGTTTCAAAGGAAGAGGGAGAGGAAGGAACCAATCAAACAGACCTTTATGCCAAATCTGTCAAGGAGCTAGCCATACAGCTGATAAATGCTGGTATAGGTATGATAGTCAAAACAACAATGGTTCATCTCCCTCTCAAGGTGGTCAGTACACTCCAAAAAGGAACCCTAGCCTCAATTTTGTTCAGATGCCAGGACAGAGTAGCTACTCAGATGTTGGATCAGAAATGAGCTGGTTTCCTGATTCATGACAAGTGAACTTGAAAACCTCAACATAGCTTCTGAATACCATGGTAATAGTAAGCTGCAGATGGGAAATGGTGAAGGAGCTAACATAGCTCATTTTGGTAATTCCTTTCTCAGAAACTCTGATAAATCCATTAATTCCAAAACTTTCATTTTGAGAAACCTGCTTCATGTTCCAAACATTACTAGAAATCTTTTATCTGTTTCATAATTTTCTAAAGACAATAGAGTGTTTTTTGAATTCCATCCATCTTTTTGTCTTGTCAAGGATCTAGCAACTCAAGAAATTCTGCTCAAGGGSATCCTTAAGGAAGGACTGTATCAGTTCAACCTCCAAAGTCACAAGATTGACAATAAAGATTCTGCTAGTCTTGTTTCTCAACCTTTTTCCTTTTCTGTCAAAATAAGTAAGTGCTCCAGCCTTGATCTTTGGCATCAGAGGCTTGGACACACAAATCTTGARAATGTTGAAAGAGCTCTTAAGCATTGTAATATCCCTTTTCATGTTAATAAAGATTCCAYTTTATGTCAATCTTGTGCAGTTGCTAAAAGTCATCAATTACCTTTTAATAACTCAGATTCTGTCTATAATTCTCCTTTTGATCTCATCCACACTGATTTGTGGGGGCCTTG